>VZTL01042233.1:27182-38626 GCA_013400535.1 Scopus umbretta | reverse complement strand
AAAAAAAAAAGAAAAGAAAAGATATATTCCTTGCCAAGAAATGTGAATAGTTCCAAAAACACAGTAGTTTATTAGAAGACAACAATTTCCCCTCCTGTTGGCCTTCCAAGGATTTAGCTGGGAATGTTCACCTGAACAATTGAAAAATCTCAACCTACAGCCAAAAGGAGGAGGAAGGAAAAAAAAAAAAAAAAAAGTGCATTCTTCTACACGGTGAATTCCTGTGCCGTGGCTTCCCCTAGCAAAGAGAGCACCATCGCTCTCCAACAGGGTAAATAACCCAAGCCTTCGGGAAGCGAAATCTGTGTCGAGAGTGCGTGCTCTCTATCGCTGTCCTTATAACGAAGGATACCTCAAAGCTGGACGCGTCTCAGTTGCCAGTGCTTGGCTACCCCCTGCTGGGCTCCGATGTCTCAGACCTTTCTGTACCATCAGGCAGCAACAGCAAGGCGCCCCAAACACAGCAAGTTAATCACTGTGATAAGCTTCCTCAATTAAACTAGGCTCCGAGTCTTTACTCCTGCTCAATATTGAAATATGACACGGCCTGGTCAGGTGAGATTAAAGGGATGGCTGGTTATCGCACCACAAGTCTCTATTTTTTATATTATGCGTGGATTTCACATAGATTCCCCCCAATTTCTAAATTAACACAAACAATTTGAAGAAAGAGTGATACGCTGAGATGCCAATAGCTACACTCAAGAAGCAAACAAGCCCCCACACATGACAATCAAGAAAAATCAAAGATTTTCCTAGTAAGTGTAAAACTCTGAGGCAGCAAATTTCATTTCTAATTCTATATAGATTGGGTGAGCACATCTTAAATATTTTACTCAGAGTTTGCTTTAAAAAGCATTCCTCAAATACAATTCAGAATAAAAATTCCCAGTATGAAACCCTTATTTAGGTATTCTGTGGATAAATTAAAACAGGAAAATGTGCTGCAAGATGTGTTCAAACAACTAATAGTTCCTATAAACCAAAAATATATATATAAAAAACATAAGTGAAAAGAAAAAGATTAGTTGTTTTAAGCTATAACACAGCTGTATGCAACAAAAGCCAGAAACATGTAAAATGAAATTGGATTGGGGGGGCAGTGTGCGATGGAGTTAAGTTTACTAGTAATTCAAATCCTCTTTTCCAAGTTGCAAAATGTTGTTACTGACACATTTTTTTCATTCTGTTTATTTTTGCAGACAAGGCAGAAAAGAAATTGACATTTGAACTATATAAACAGAGGCTGCATATGCCGTTTTAGGGCTCTTGCTTAGCCAGTTGCTGCTCCTACGCAGCACAAGGGTAAAAAAAAAAAAAAAAAAAAAGTAAAATATCCTTTAAACATNAAAAAAAAAAAAAAAAGTTAAATATCCCTTCAAACATTTATTAGTGTCACATAAATAGTAAAATTCTATTTACCAACAGATTAATAAAGGGCTGAATTAGTCTCTAACCTCTTTGATTTTTAAATGCTGGTTAGACACTATCACCCCTTGTTCCTTTGCATGTGTAGCAAACAAACATTTCCCTTGTGTTAGCACAGGAAAAGGGAAGAAGTTTTCATTAAATAGAATTGTAAAGGGATCGTATTACTGGACTAGTCACATCTCTCCTCTCAGCTTTTGTCCTTTATGCTGGCTGTCCTCTCCAAGAGGAGAAGTGGCAGCGGCAGACTTTGGGGAGGGAGGGGGAAGGCAGGATACTGCGCCTGTCTGTTAGACAGCAGGGGCCGTCAGCTAAAGGGGACGGGTTATAATACGCGGTTCTCAAAATCCAGACAACTAATCTATTTTTTTTTCCTCCTATATTTAGATTCTGGTTTGCTCTCAGGACGCGTAACCTTTTCAAAGTTTCACTCGTGAAAGGACCAAAGTGCAAAAAATAGCACTTCAAAGCTACAGGCCAACAAGGAATAGAGGGATCCAATCCTTCAACTGCCACTATTGACAGAAGGCCTTTGCTTTACTCAAAATGGCTTTGCCTCTGCTGTGGATCTGCTCACAATTTATTTGAAAGAGGAAGGCACTTCTACAAAAACAGGCCCAGAATCTATCGCTAATCTCACAAGGTTTCCACAGAGCTCCAGCCCAAGCTTTGTCGTTGTTGTTTAGCACTGGCCGTACACCGCTGGAAAACGAGCAGGGCCTGGGAATCATTCAGCAAGGAAATAACACAGGTGTCTGGTGTGAAAGTGGATGGAAGAAGAGTATGTCTGTTCCCCCCAAGCTGGGGACCAGGGAAGGAAGGGATGGACATCCCCACTCCATCCCGTCCTGCAGTCCTGGCTCCCAGGGCAGAGCTGGAGGAAACATCTTGTGTGCCCAGGTATGCCACCACACTTCATTACTGGGCTCTTGTGATGAGATCCAGAGTTCCTGGATCTCATCCCAACAGAAAGTCAGGAGTAGACTGGGATGCACATCCAGAGCTCAGAGCTAAGAAGCACTCACAGCTCTCACAGTTTGCCTCACAGAGTCCTTAGGACTGCATCCAGCCTTAGGTTTCACTGTACGTCCTGGTCTTCTTCATAACAGCCCATCTTCACCTCTGCATATCCCTTCCAGCTCTGTCACAAGCCACCTTTCCTACTCTAGCCTTCTTCCCTGATGGCTCTTCCCAGCTTTCTGTCATGACTTTTAGTGGCCCAGTCCTGGGTTTCCAAGACTCCACATGCGGCTAACTATCATTTTCTTACAGGCTCAAATTGCACAGATCTTCCCCGGAGCTACACGAACTGTAACTAACGTCATCTCTAACCTTAGTTACCCCTCTGCTAGTCTGCTAGTAGTTTCTCCTCAGCTTCTGTCCTAGCTCTCTTGCAGACATCTTTTTCTGGAAGGTGCTAACATCTCCTCCGATCTGTCAGGCATTGCATAGCCACCCCACTCACATCCATAGCTACCTAGATTCTCCGATGAAATCACATCACTGCTTTGTAGGGTACGTCTGTGTTAAAACCTGCGAGATGTGTTTTCTCGCTGCCCTCCTTCTGATAAGTGAAGAATGCAACGGCTAGGCAATTTGGGAGAAACAGGAGAATTCCGGGTATTACTCCTGCACACAGGGGTAATTTTCAGTTATGGATGCGAGCAGAGGAAGAATATGAAAGATGTGTGGAATGTACTGGATATGAGAAAAGAGAAAGAGCAAGGAGCTAACACAAAAACTAACTACTTTGGATAAAGCAGTAGTCTCAAGTATTTTAGATCCAAAAGATTTCAGTTCAAACACTGTGAACGATTCAGGCTGGAGTATCAGTAAATTAGCAGCAGTAGCAGAACAGATCTCTAAACACAAAGAATATGCTCTAAGGGAAGCCACTGCTATTCCTCTACTCCCACTAATGTGTCCCACTGCGAACTGTGATAGGTATCACCACAGTTCCCAGCAAAATCAATGACTCGCGGTGACATGATTCATTTCTGGTTCTAACATCTGGCTGGAATTTTACGCATACAAAGCCTGTGATTTGTACAAACAATTACTTTAGAGGAACAAAAATCTTTGCAATTCACCATGTCATAACCAAACCATCTGTCCAGCAGGCCACTACGGGATCATGCGGATGGAACAGAAGGCAGAAGGTGGCTCATTTTGTCCAGTATGTTTGGTTCAAGATATCTGCTTTGGTTTTGTATCATCAATAACAGGAGTCTATTCACATTACATTGTGTGTTCACTAGAGACCAAAGTTTTTCTGCTGCCAACTGATTTATATCCATACCTTACCAGTCAAAACTGTAAGCAGAACAGCCTAGCCAATGAAGCTCTGTCTACCCTACAAAACCAAGAAAAATAAGTGGTATTTTATACATAAAGCTGCATGCACAAATGTTACTAATAACATTCCTTAATTTCTCAAAAAAGAGGAAGCATTGGATATATGAAATCACTATGTTTCTTTTAGCCACAGAAAAGGCAAATCCCAGAATATATATGTTCAAGTCAAATCAAAAGCATTTAGATCCTATCAGAAGTTCAGTTCCTTATATGAATGCGAGTAACTCAGTGTACATGTGGCACTCTCGCCAGAGCAAATTAATGTTGAAAGCCGAGACATGAGAGACACCTTCCTTAGCCAAGCTGTGACTCCCCTTGCCTGGAGCACACAGTACGTGGCATTTAAAAGGGTCTGCCCCGCCGAGTGAGCTTTGCTGGGTTGTGTCACGTACCCGGAGAAACCAAAAAGATGAATGGGCAGCAACACAAACATATCCCTTGCTGAGAAGGCGGCCTTTTAGATAATATGCACTACGTCACTCCAGTACCCCTCACTTGGCAAAACACAGGCTTAAAATATATTCTGTTAAGATAAGAGTTTGTCCTCAGATGGCTTTAGCATAAATCAAATAAATGCAGAAAACAGAGTGACCTTAATTAAAAGGTCATTCACATTGTATCTCCTGCCCTTAAAGCAGGACAAGCTGCACCATGTTATTTCTGACAGATATTTGTAGAAGCTGCTCTTCAAAATCTTCAGTATAGACTCGCCAATTTACTCAGACAATTTGTTACACCACGTAGCTGGTCTGCACTCCGTGGAGCATCTCATGTTGGCTACGAAAAGATTCAAAAAGGCTTAGAGGCTAGTGAACAGGAAGAGAAGGAAAGGTCAAATAAAGACTGTGTCCTAGTTGGGCAAAATGAAAGAGTATTCGTTATTTAATAATTATGTTATGAAAGCAAGTGAAGCCCCTGGGGTTAGCTCTGCGCTCCACTGTACAAAGCTCTGCCCAGTGACAGCATTTCAGGTAATCAGCACACCCAAGTGAGGAGATGTTTATCCGAGGCGATACAAAAGCAGCCTCTATGGTCTCTCCACAGACTCTTCAACACTCACAGCGAAGCATATGAACAATCTGTGTAATAATAACCTACATCTGCGGTTCACTGACCAACCAACCATGCTTCTGCACAGAAAGCAGAGGTTGCTACACACGCAGTCAGCACCAGAGCAGAGAAGCAGCCTGCGCCGCCTGGGTTTTTAGCTTGGGCAGCAGTAAAACTGGGGGCAACTTCCACAAGAGTGGTAGAACTCAGTGAAAAATGCAATGTACAGAGGGATTTCAACTTCACAGATCTGTGAATTTAAGAGAGTCTTTAATAGGCCATGTAGTTTTAGCTTTTTTTTTTTCCCCCACAAAACAACTGATTAAGAAGGTATAAAATCTCAAGGATTTTTCTTCAGAAGAGTTTTTCTTCTTGGTAATGCTGAGAAAGCACCAGAAAGAGGTGCTTTATTTTCACAGCCATGGTGACACCGCACTCACCAGTGGTGCAACTTATGTCACATGTAAAAAATCAAGAATCCCTCTTTTTTTCCCTACTACCTACTAGCACACTGTCCAGCACATGAGCAAACCCGCCAAGAGCAATGTGTTGTCCAATGTCATTTTCATCTTCCAAAATGACTTAGTCTGACTTTTCATGCCACTCCCAATTTATTTCATGATGTGCACAGCGGTTTAGATGAGCAGCACCCCTCTCTAAGGCATTGAAGCTAATACTAAAAAAGGCTTCGACTCACCAAAGTACAGAGGGAGGCCTGGCTGCAGAGCACAAGCAACCATGTTGTGAGATGGTATTTCCAAAGGGCTGTCCTTCAGGAAGCCGAGAGATGTTGTGCTGGCAATAACGCTAGCAAGCAGAGCAGGCAAGATTACTAACTGGGTAGCACTTTTTTTTATACCCGTGTGCACAGCCTGAAAACGTCTTTTCTTCTTCTCTTTTTCCTCCTTTTTTAAACTTAGACCCCTGCAGCCCCTAATGAAAGCTCTTCTATTGACATAGTAACAGAAAAGTACACTTTAACTTACTGTTTTTCCATGAAGCAGATGTCTTTTCTTGTGAAAATTGGCATATTTTTACCCTTAGAATGATCTCTGCTTTTATATGCCTAATTAAATTTTAGCGGTCCCTTGCTTAAATAAAGATTTATTATCTGTTAAAATTGTAGCATAATTCTTCTGCCACCTACATGCTATCCTTTAACATATTTACAAGCAGACTGGCTTATCCACTATAAAAAAGGTGGATGATTTAATGTTGTTATGTTATTGGTGTCAATTACTAAACTTCAGCCTCACAATAGAGCTTTCTGAAGATACTACCACTTAATTCTGGAATTGTCGAAACATTCCAAGAAAGAAGCTGTGAGTCTTAGAGATCAAGTACTCAAAACAGTTCCACTAACAGAGGTCATCCATAGACTTCAGCCCCACGTTCAGACTCTTCCATGGCCATGATATGGGCTAACACATCAAATGGAGATGGAATCCACAGCATTATTTAAAGGAACTGAAATTTGTATCATCAGAAGCATCAACTTTACACGCTGCTTCTCATTTCCTTTGTGCATGAGAAAGACAAAGCATGCATATAATATCTTTGCACACATAAATGTATATATATTGACAGAAAGACAACAGTAACACAGTAAAGCATTGCGTTTGCCAAACTACTGGAAAGAACTTCTTTATAGTTCTGGCGTTTGGGTTGTGGCTTTTTTTAAAAGCTCAGTTATTTATTTACCAGGAGTAAAAGATTGGTGTTTTGTTGGTCTTTCATTAATTTTACTTTATTACAGTCCCACTTGCTAACATATTTACATCACAGGGAATATCCTTTTCACCGAGCTGTAAGCCCTTGCCTCTCTACCCTGTACACTGACATCTTTGCACCTTGTAAACACCACTACTACAAGCAATTGTGTTCCATGTGTTTGTCAGATTGCATCAGGAGCACTGAATTTAATCTTCCTGCTATAGTTTTAATACCAGTCAGATAGAACTAAAGCTTTTGGTAATTTCAAATATACTTTAAGTGCAAGAGACAACTCGCTCATTTAATTTCACCCTTCTAGGTCAGGATCTTTAAAAAGTCACAAAAAGCAGGCCACTCAAAAAATACGCAATATATTAATGTCATACAGTTGGCCTCACAAATAAATCAGCATACAAAATCCCCTCTTACTGAAATTTGTCACAGTAAACATCAGAAGCTGTAAAGTGAAACTAATAGGAAACTGTCTTTTTTGTGTAATTTGCATGCATACATGCACAGACACATGCATGCACACACACCCCACACCCCCCCATCTTTAGCTTTGTACTTTTCCACGTATGTGCTACGCATTCAGAGAGCAGATTGCTACAGCCAAGATGCCACCAAAGATAATGATACATCTGGAACAGACATGAGTGAAAAAGCCTAGAAAACTTCAGTTTCCCATTAACATTTTTTGAATATCAACATATATTGTTCCTTTGCCTTGCACTCTTAATCATGGCCACTGGCTGCTATCAGCAGTACCTTTGTTTTTCACACATGTATTTCAAGGTCTATATAAAGTATTAAACACATATACATAAGACAAGACAGCTGAAGCCCTCTGCAGGCAACAGTGATGTTGGAAGGGCAGCCACAGGGGTGGCTGTGATCACTGCTGGGTCCCTGGGACACACACCCTCTGCATCCAGTGCTGCTCTGCAGGCAGCCTTTGGACAGTGCACAGACCCACGCCTGCATGCTCGGATGCGGAAAGCCCTGCCTGATTTAGAGGGCAGCCCACACTCAAGACCAGGATTTATCTTTGGCAGCCAAGCTGGCCACATGCACTGGGATCTGAATTGACCTGACACCGTTTCTGGACTCTCTCTGGCACTAACTCCAAGCAGAGGACTTCAGGGGCAGGGAAAGCTGGTCAACACAATTACCGACAATCCTGAGCAAGTTGCTGTTCGGCTAGTTTGGGGAATGTAAAATACCCAGCTGAGGAAGCGTGGTAGAGATCTGAAGATACTTCGGTATTTAAAGTCCTAAGATTTACAGACAGCCTTACTCAGAAAACATCTAACGGAGCAATTCTGGGAAATCAGTCAAGTGAGGAGGGCTAAGAAGTCTCTAATTCTGTTTTAGTTTTCTCTCTCTCTTTTTGAGGTACAGGTAACAGTATCTATTCAAGATGCATACAAATGTAGCATGCAGGTAAGTTATCTTCTCATATCATCATCTTCAAAACCGCAACGGCATATTTATCCAAAAGAGTCCTCTGAAATAATTGTTT
This sequence comes from Scopus umbretta, assembly GCA_013400535.1. Lineage (NCBI taxonomy): Eukaryota > Metazoa > Chordata > Aves > Pelecaniformes > Scopidae > Scopus > Scopus umbretta. The sequence goes on along the minus strand of VZTL01042233.1, from coordinate 30,558 downwards.
CTGTAAAGAATTATCCTTCTGTACGATCATGTCTGTCAGGCAGAAAAATATTCACGTATTTCCAAGCATGGACAAAAATGTAATGGTATCTCCCTAACAACAGTTTCATCTTTTAATATAGCTGCATATATTTCATCACTTAAGAGTTGATGTTTCAGATGCCAAGAACATGGGAACAGTGACGGTGTAAAGGTAAACCAGCAAATATATATATCCTTTGTTCCTGCAAAACACCACTCTAATGGAAGACCTCTGCTGCTCAATGACCAGGTTGGGATTTTCACAGGACTCATCCAGTTTCTGAGAAATACCATAGGAATTATCACCAAAGTCCTTTTAATTGTTTCTGAAAATCCCAAGTAGACTCTTCAGTAAGGGGAACAGCCACACTTTCTAATGGCAGTTCCCAGATTTTCATTACGTTCATGCCTTTAGCATCTCACTAATACAATATATGTGTCAACCCACAGCATTCACAACTGCAATGCAGGTTGTCACATGTACATGTCAATTGTAGGCATCCTGTCATCTCAGACTGTACATATTCCTCTACAGCTTGCTAGATGTAGCACTGCTGCTTGCAATGGCCATGGAAGCTATGCAACATCACAGACCGGAGAATGATGAGAGTCCTCCTTGGAACCCTCAAAAACAAACCGAACAACGAAAGCACACCACCATCACTCACCCAACATCCTCCACACTGCCTCCCCTCCCCCCAAGCCCCAACAAACCCAAACTCAGCAATTCTCAACACTGAAAACGTGAATCGTGTAAACTGAAGGAGCCTTATTTTCCCACATCTGCAGCTAGCCTGGCCGGGTGTCTCTGAGAAGTGCGAGGCCCTGCCTCCTGCTAATCTGAGCAGACAGTAACCTTCAAGTGGAACAGGGTCACACCATGTTGACATTAAATAGATCACCTAAGCAGAGAGAAGTAGGACCAGGTATTCACAAAACTCACACAGGACTGGGGGAATGACACAGGGAAGGACTGACAAAAGGAACAGAGGAAGAAAACAAGAGAAAGAAAGCAGGGAACCGGAGGACACAAATTGCAGCAGTCCTTAATTGTTACACTCAACGCTGTTCCAAATTCATGGAACTGGAGTCCTAAACACACAAGCATAACAGAGAAAGATATGGGTATATGTGCACAGTCCACATTCCACATCAGTGGGGAAAACCAAGATTTTTCTCCCAACCTTCTCCCAGCAGTCATGCTAGGGAATAAGAGGGCAACTGGACAGCTTCGCCAACTGACCATACCTAAAAATGGATACTTCCTGCTGCTGAAGTAAGTCAGATCACAGAGGACCCAGTTACAGGGGTAAAAAAGACAGACCACAGGATATATCCCTTTTCCATCCACCCATAAAATCCCACTGCCTGTACCCCCTCTGCCTGTTTTATGAATGTTACAATAAGAATGATGATTGTGTTATTCACAGATTCTGTCCAGAGGAGTGAAATCCCCAAACTTTAACATCATCCCATCTAAAACACTCCTTTATTTGTGGTGCAGTGTCTTGTGCAATGCACCACAAAATGAGTCTAAAGCTAATCCTCCAAACACAGTAAAAGTCTCACGCAGCATCCCGGGGACTCTCCCATTAGCTTGTAAAATGACATTAAATGACTTTTTAAAGAAGTGAAGAAGAAGGAGCTGCTGCTAGGACATTTAGTCTACCAAAACACAAATAATTAATGGTTGAAAATACTTTTTGTTTAATAATTGCTGTTCTTCATTAGTGTGAACCAAGGGCACAGACTATCTGAGACAATAACATCTGCACCCCATATTTCATTATCACCAAACTTCACATTTCACACAAAAGCATAGCTAGCAAAGCCTTACAGCTTTAATTAGTTTCTGCCATAGCTGTGAAGGTCAGCCAATTATTGTGTGTGAAATTTCAATATGAAGCGGCTGAATTGAAGACAGCATTGCAACATTGTGAAACTCTGCAATGCTGTAAATCTAGCATGATAGAACCTTTTTTTTTTTTTTTTTTAACCACAAAATAACATAAATTAATCATCAGGTATGCACAGCTTCAAGGCTTATTGGCTAATTTAACATGTGTTAGAAGGGGAAAAAAAAGGAGGTAATTTCTGATAGCGTCTTATGCTTTGCGGGGGTTTTTTCTTATCAGTGTCACCAACCATGACAAAATACTTAGTTGGGTTCTCATTTCCACAAGGAAAACAGGTTTTTGTGGGATTCAGAGTCCTTCTGTCAGAAGACAACTGCACTGAGCAGATGAACTTCAGCTGTCTAGAACGAGGGGCATGGGATGTACAGCATGTCCTGAAAAATCAGATCTTTCAAAAGATGCTTCCAGTTAGGCTCCAAACTCATGGTTGGCTTCTGAAAATCCTGAGCCAAGTGCCTTGTGTGTATGTGGGTGTTTGTGTGTGAAAACATATATATAAGAATTTGAATTCAAATGATATACAAACAATCAATACCCCAGCTGGCAGTGAGGAAGTAGCAAAGGATGCAAAATGATGGACCTAACTCCTTCCCGAGACATGGCCTCTTTGCACGTATTATTCTTGCTAAACAGAAATAATTTATGCAGTGTGCTGTGTACTGGGATTATGGATATGCAGAAGGTCTAACCTGAACCTTGAATACACTCAAGACCAGCCTTACTCTCAAGTCTGTCCAGTGGTTGTTCATTAAACAGGTATTTGTTTGCCCATTTCTGCTTTTTTTAATAGATCAGAACTCTATGAGTAAATTTTATCACTTTGCATAGCAAATAGCAAGATCTTCAAAGATGCACTTCAAACTCACCCTTTTATTTGGATACCACAAGATGACACACTGAAATCGAATAATAATGATACAGTGGTTCTATACCTCTAGCTCCAGTGACCTAACAAGACCTGCTCTTGATTATAAATTTACAGATGAGATTCGCTGGGTTTAAATGGGAGAAACAAGGGAGGGAGAGAAGCTTAGGGAATGGATTTATTTTGTGTATTGTTCCTATGTTCAAGCCGCATTTTCCAAATGAAATGAACCTGACAGAAAATATATGCAAACTCATTTTTAATCTAGCCTGGGACAGTGCATGAAGCTCTAGTAAGCACCATGACTTCATTCATGTGGAAATACCTGCATGTTCATATGTATATATGCATATCACAACCAATTCCCCCTTCCTGTGCCCCATTTTTTCCTGCCATTGGGAGGACCATATAAGTGGTTATGCAGAGCCTCTGCAGACAGCACAGAACCAGTGAGGCTGTTTCACCATTCAGACTCTCTCCTGGCTTCGTTCTTTGCTGGCACAAAACACATTTGCAGCTATAATGTGACTCACAGCAGCTATTGCCAAAGCTTTTCTTTTTCTTAAAAAAAAAAA
>VZTL01042233.1:3139-27155 GCA_013400535.1 Scopus umbretta | reverse complement strand
AAAAAAAAAAAAAAGCTAGCTGCATTAGATGCTCAAGAGCATTTGCAGGCTCCTACATCAATGCCTGTGTTTCCAGAGTTACCAAAACCCCCAGTTTCTGGTTACTTCAGCCAGAGCATAGGTACTGGTCTTCCTCCAAATCAGCAAGCCCCAACATGTGGCCGTAGAGAAGCTGAAATAAATATCCATACACATAGTAGATTATTGAGAATTAAAACCATCACCATGATAAATATTTTTTCCTGCCCCTAGAATAATCCCTTTAACTAAACCCAACTGAAACAGAGATTGCAAAATAGTTGTCGATTTGTTTTCTGCTGCACCTTTTCCAATGCCTTGAAATACATCCATGTGTGGAGAAAAAACAAAAATAAGAATTCTGGTTAATTTTCATTGACAGAACAAAACTGATCCCTTCTAACCAACAAAGGTTCAGCTGGCTAGAACAGATACCAGGAGTAAATTAGAAACTACGTTAAATGTAATGGGGATCCAGGCCAACCCTACAGGAAAAAAAAAAATAAAAAAATAAAATTGTGAGCACACTCTTACAGTTAAGAGCCAGATCTTTAATGAATTCCCTGCTCCAACCCCAGGATCTCAGCAGAGCTCAAGAAGGTGACTGAGTCTCTGAATTCCAATTCAGCCACCGCCTAGAGCTCTCTGCCACAGGGCTCAGCATCTGACTTAAGCTGATGCACCCTCCAGGGCCTTACACAGGTACATCAGTCTCTCTAGGTCTGCACTGCTAGACGAAAGCCTAAAATTAGCTGTGAAAAGGTAGCTACATGTTCTTTGGTTTCCCCTCCTATCTAATTAGGAGCATATTAACTTCTTTCTGTGCAGATAACTTGCAAGACATAACAGGAAAGTATTTTCTTTTACTGTTCATAGATACAGCGGCTAGGGCAATAAAATCTAAGTTTGAATTTCTAGGCACTGCTTTTGTACTTACAAACACAAAGGAAGTTTATCATGCTAGAAGTAAAATCATTTGTAAGTCCCAGACGTGTACCACCCACAATAATACAAAAATATTGACTGAAAGCTAAAATGGCAAAAAATGGAGAGGGGAGGTGAAATAATTAACAACGGCACCAAGAATGCTAAAGAAAATGTGTATTAGCTAATACCATATTATGTATTATAAGATATATCCTCTCTCTCAGAAGGAATCGGCAAAAGGAAATAATTGAAATATATTGTTACTGATGAGTGGCCCAAAGCAGAATGAAACAGCACCACCTGTTTCAGAAACCGACTGAAGCCTGTCTTAGGCAGTCCACCCAAGGGAGCAGCAAAAATCAGTAGCCTGGCTGAGGGCATCTTTTACTAAAGGTCAGATAAAACTGCAGGAGAAGCCTCAGGGATCCCTTAAAGTGGTTCCCTAAGACAGAGGATGCCTAATAGAGGTGGAGAGTTGTGCAGGTTTCATTGTGTTTATTAAATACACACTGAAATATTAAACACGGTAACAGTGGCTAAACTAAATCAAACATACTCTAAGTGCGATACAAATCATCGTTAGGCAATGTAAACAAACACTCAACACACAAAGCCACACAAAGCCTTTATTGCAAATCCCAGCAATTAGATCTGTCCCCAGAGAGATGCCATCGGCTCCAGGAGCCCGCAGCCCCTGGCCATGGAGCCCTACTTGCTTAAGGACACTGGAGACAGGTGAGCTCTATGTCAGCCTGCCATGGGAACCAAGGGAAGTTGCTCTTGCTACGGGAGTTGCTCGCTCTGCTCTGGCCCTGCTCCAGCAGCAGCACTTCCCTACAACAGGGTCTCCACTCAGCCCAAACCACTGGGGACAAGATCTCTTCCAGCCAGGCTTGCCAGTGGCAGCTGCTCCCAACCAGAGAGTCTCTCTCCGGAGAAAACGCTCTCTCAAAGCCAGCCATGCTGCAAGAACAGTGGCTCCTAACATAAACGGTCTCCCTTCAAGAAGAAATACAGGGAAAGTCCTCACAGCCAGTCTCTTTCCAAAGGGAGCAGCTCACACATTAATCCAATGAATAATTCCAGGCTGGGAGATAAAATATTTAAAGCGAAAAAAAGGCAGAAGATCTTCAGAGTTCACAGTTTTCAAGTCAGCCTTCAAAGCTCACAAGCTTACTATCATTTGCCAAGTAGGATCAACATGAAGAGCATGATTATAAGAAACATGAAAAATTGCACCACCAAATCAACAGGGACTTCAGAATTTAGCAAGTATAGGAGCCAGTGGAGCTGCTGAAATGCCAAGTTCAGTAACCGCAAGCAGAAGTCTGCCATGGTGCCATGATCTAATGTATGATTCAACTGATAGTCATTATATCACACAAGGAATAAACACAGGAATTGTCGTATAGGATCAGACTCATCTAGCAGGGGTTCTCCTACAGTAGCCGACACAAAAAATCTTCAGTTGTTAAGCAAAGGAAATCCTCCAGTGAGCAGCTAGGGCCTAGCCACCATTACTTGGGAGGTTTCTTCCTTACCCCACTACTCAGAGCATGGTTTATGTTCCAAAGCCTGAAGGTCTGTTTGCCCTCAGGGTTGTTTTTAACTCCATCTAATGTGAACGTGCAAGCCTTCATTCTACACAGAGATGTCTAAACCTGACCTAGAAATGAAGCCTGTGAGGATTCGTACCACCAATTTCCACCAGGTTACTTATGCATGGCCTACAATATCTCTTTTAACCCGTTTCAATCTGCTCTCCTTTTCTGAAGTAATTCTTGGTTCACGTTTTTGTGGAAAGGTAAACAGGAATGCTTAATTCACCTTTTCTATACCTTTCTACAACAGCATGCACAGCTGCACTATTCCTGTGAAAGAGGATATAGGTAATTCAAAGTTCCTCACCATTGCTGCAGGCTAAGGGCATGTACACAGGCAATTGCTGTTGGATCATCTGATGTTCAATAACTTGTTATCACTCACACCACTGAGCTTCTCACTTTCAGAAAAGCCCATTACAAAACTTGCAGTAAAGCTTCTGGCTGGACAAAGATTTTCTGAAACCCAAATAACTTGTCAAGTGCATCTTTTCTGACCATATTAAATCTGCAGAAACTATGCCAACTGGAGCTAACATAGTGATCATCTGTATTTTTTTATAAAATGGTATTTAATGTTAGTTGAATCAATTTCTCAGGTACGAAAATAATGCTTACTATCGTGAAATTCTCTGAATCTCTACTGAAGCCTACTTAAATTATAAATAAACCTGCACTACTCTTTGTCTTCTAGTATAATAGATTACTTTAGCAAAGACCGCACTCTTCCCCCAGTGGTTCAGCCACTCTATTTGAAGATCCTTCACAACTCTTAGGTATGTGTTTTCTGATGATTTTCTACCCTTTGATTTATCAGCTGGTTGTAACATTTCTTCTATTGACATGTCAATCAATGAATGGCTCATCTTTAGTGGCTGAAAAGTAGGTATTTGCTCAGGATATTTGAAGTGAAGACAGATGCGGCAAAATCATTTGACTTCCCTGCAATGTCCTTAACCTTCATAATTGTCTGGCAGGCTTTCCCCTTCACAGACACTTTAAAACTTTTAATTCTTTGTTGTTTGTGCTCATCTGATCAGATTTCTCACCACTTCTTTCCTGCAGTATAGTCTGGTTTCTATAAGGCTAGTTCCATTTTCTGAAGAATGGTTCTCTGCTGCAAGTCACTTCAGCTTTAATTTTTAAGTTGGCATGAAAGATTTCATACAGCATGCTTTGAAACAGCACAAGTTTGACTAAGCTTTCCAAACTGTTCCTCTAAGATGTCAGTTAGAGCAGCTTTATCAAATGCTGAAAGTATCATCATGCCTTGCTGGCCTCTTCCACCCTTCGCCTCCTGCTCACCCCCCATAAGCCTACAGCTAGGAGCAAAGCTACACAGCGCAGTCTGGGCAAGAAAGGCGTACGTGTATGGCTAGAGCTCCTCATGTTACATCATTCCCATTGAAAAAAAACAAAACAAAACAAAAAAAACACCCAAAGAAAAGGAAATTCTGTTTCTGATCCTTGTTTTTGTGAAGATACAATCAGAAATACGATCCAAGAGCGCTGACTGAATGCTGTCTGCTCATGCCTTGAAATGTCTGGCAGAATGAGTTGTCACATGATTTTTACTCATTTTTATAGCAATTCTTTCTCCTTTGATCTAGTAACAATAGACACTGGGATGCATCAAGTGTGTTTCAAGTTCATTCCAGGCTCTCAATCATAATGCAATAAGGATTTGGATTTTTAATTCTTTTTAATGACTTATTTCTTTTTCAGTGGTATACTGTTGGCATCCTGTCCATCTAATCTGGACCTTTTTGGATGGCTGTACTGGAAATGTGGGAAGGCATTTTTCCTACCCTGCTACCAGTCTCTACCTGTGCCACTATATTTTATCTGGGCCACACTCTAAAAGCTAGACTTCAGCTTAAAATCCCCGGGCAAGTATGCTGTGCACGCTCCAGCATTTCGCTGAACATCCCTGCACTGTAAAGCAGCGTACCAATGTCTCAGTGGCAGTTTTACAGAAGTCCACAAGGAAAGCTGTGTCTGAGAAGAGAATAGCCCTAATGGAATGACCTTTACTGGGACTTGACACCTGCTACCTTGTAAGCTTCTTACACACACAGCTTAATCCACCTGGAGGCTTTTTTGCTTGATGGAAGGTGATAAAAAAGCTGTTAGACTGTAAGCTCTGTCTTAGATTCAAAGCATGTAGGCTCCTTGATATTCTGAAGCTTAGGGCACACAGAGGGGAAAAATATTTCTTAGTTCAGGTGCAATTCTCAAGTTGCTTATTAGGGATGAACCCTGGTCTAAGAATCACTTTATTGGTATGAAAGTAAAGAAAAGGTTTCCTGATAGGAAGAAGGGTCCCAGTTCCGCAGTACTACAGATAAGATAATGTAATAGTGATCGTAAAGCCTTCCTCAGCAGGCAAGAAGAACAAAGAAGCCCAACTCTAGAAATTTACAATCCACAGAGGATCAAGCAGATTGTATTCTGGATACCTTAAAGGTGAATGGTCTAAAACATGCATCAATCGTAGTGATGAAAACCCAGTCCCCTCTGATCATAAATAATTCCCTCTTTGAGACAACAAGGGTCTAAATCAAAAAGTTGTATCAGTGTGATTTTTAGCATGATGGAAATGGGGGAAAAGCAGAATGACAGGCCCCACTGCGGCACTACCTTGGCACAGCCGTTGGGAGAAGCCAGTACACAAACACTGAAACAGCCTCAGAATGGAGGAGGAATTAGCATTATTTGGGAGTTAGCTTTATTTGGAGCTTAAAGGAAAAAAACAAACACAACAAACAAAAAACCCCAAAGAACTGACCTATAAACAGCTGATGTCCCTGAATAGAAAATGAACCACCACTAACCTCTCAAACTGTAGAGGAAGCACAAGTGAGAACAGGATACCAAAAACGCAGGGGTCGCTGGGAGCTGAACTAATGTTCTTCAGGTCACTACTCCTCACCCTCTTCTCTCACTGTGCCAGACACCATCTCCCTCAGGGAAGTGAATCCCTGGAGCTCCTCTTCCCTCCTGCCTGAGCTAAGGTGCACCAAAGCCACCAGCTCTGACCTTGCAGGACCTGGGAAAGGAAATTTTGCAAACCCTTTATTCCATACCATGAGAAGAAGCTCAAATGAGTTCTCTCTAGCTGAAAGCTTTTCCCAGCAGAAGCTCCCATTTCATGCTCCTCTGGGCATCATTTCTATGTTTTGTTTTTTTTTTTCCTCTGAAGGCTAATGTTGACAATCTCCCATCACCACAGAGTCTTCAAACACTTTGTCCTCTTCAGTCGGCCCGTGTGACTAACTGTTTTAAAGGGTTGGATGCAAGAAGTTCAAAATGGAAAAATTTATGCAGAGATCACTGTTTAAGAAACACTGTGAAGCAGTTGGAAGCTTTTTATTTATTTATTTTAAGGTGGCTGACACCTTTATTGACAGCTTTAGTCACTTAGAACTAAGGACACTTGCAAGCACTTATAAGATTGGGGTTTGTGTTTGAAACACCCCACTTGTACCATATATGCTAGGCTCTTAATGTAGCAGTATGTAACCTTTATCTGCTGGGCTTTATAATATAGGCCATTTATGTGAAGTGAGTGGGCCATTGATCCTCCTGTTCAAGTTTCCTGAGATTATTCAGTATTAGTATTGCTGTGATTAGTCACACGGCGGCTGCTGTTCCTGTAGATTGTTTGATACAGTATATTTCCCACTATACACAAAGCAGCACTGTAGGAAAACCCAATTCAATCAATTTGAGCAGCCCTTCTTGTGCTACATTGGTATATTATGTATTGGACAGATAAAGTTGTGATCCTATCTAATATATTCTTTGGCTGGTTTGACTGATGTACTGAATGAATGGAGATACCTAATGCTATCCAATCCTGCTGCTGAAAGATAATGGCATCGTTATTTGAAGACAGACCAAAAAGGGGAGTAGGGGGAGGGAAGGGTTTAACCACTGCTTCCCACATCTGTAGCGAACACGGACACTGCAGTGTGTGAGGGAAGAAAATCAGGCAGAGGAGACTTCTGACAGCAAGCTAAAGTGCAAAGTGAGAACAAGGAAGAGCTCTAAATACGGATGTGATGCCAACTGCCACAGAAATCAGGGTGTCCCAGCCTCAATTTCAAGAGGTGCTCTGCAAACTGCAAGGCACTTTTAGATAAGCAAACTATCCGAGCCCAAGGCCGTTGTATTCTTTGCCCCATTTGCGTAATTATTGGTTGGGTGGGACGGCAGAAGCGCATATACCCCTAAGAGAGGGGCTACCACATCCCTGCAGCAGTATGCATCAACTGGCACAGGAGAGCTCTTGCAGCTTCCCTTGTGGCCACTCTCTAGTGACAGTGCCCCACAGTGCCAGGTCTGTCAGGTTTTAAAAATAAGAAGAAAAAGAAAGAGAATTTTAAAAAAAGTTTCTGCCAGTTGATCTGCTGATCTAAGGCCTTAAACAGGTAGTTAATGTTTCCAGGATTTAGGCTGACTTTCTAACACCAGGGCTGCACAGAACATTTAAAAGCATGTCAGCTTTTACCTAAAACACCTTGGAGCCAGTCCAGGAACAGAGACAAGAAATTCTCTCCTGTGTTGTGTTATAAAAAAGAAACGCAACGACAAGTAGCTCTTAAGAATGATTATGAAAAAAGGGACAGACAGACAGGTAACAGAAGTGCAGCTTTGCCAGACAACAGTTAATGTAAGGCACAATATGTATTGTGTCATAAATGTACAAGTCTGAGACATGGAAGACAGGGTCATAAGACAACAGAATTATGGTGTTGTCAGGTGATATGTTTTGTTAAGTCTTGTGTATAAACTCTCTTGATTCCTTCAGTCGCTCAGCAGTCTTGCGTCTGTTGCTCCTGATGGGTTAAGACAGCATTAAATTTACTGATGACGTACCTTAGTCTGGAAGCAGCACCATTTATAGCACTTGAACTATAGGCATTCGTACAGTTTTACCCAATTTATGATTATCAACATATATCCGGACAGCTTTGCTAGTAATCTGCTGTAGCCACTGGGGACTATTCAGGTCTAGTTCTGATGTTTTAAAGCACTAGTTTAAAAATCACTAACTGCTTAGTTTCCTATAGCAAAATACCAGTGAAAGCAAATGATAGTTCATCTGAGGAATGCATGTGTACGTTTGGAAGGAACCACTACACTGTGGTTGCACAGTATTTTCCCTCATTTGAATAGCAGTATGATCCCAGAGACCAGATTAACCAGATCCTGCTGCAATTGGGACTGTCGATACCCACCTTTGCTGCTTCAGTTCTTCCTCAGCTTATTCAGTTACTTTTTAATGACCCTCCCCAAGGCATTTTACATAGATATTTTTCTTGGTTTTAAATACAAAGTTTAATTGACATTTTTTTGACAATTTAATTAGAATTACCTTTCCCTTGTGATTACATTTCTTTTTACACTTTGTCTCTGTGCCAATTTTGATCCATTTAATTAGTTTTAACTATGTCCCACACTGCTCACCTTCAGAAGTACACCTATTACATCAACTCAGCTGTTTTTCTTATATAAATTATCCGAACACAGAGGAACTTTACGGAAAACCACTTGTTATTATTATTTAATCATATCACGATGCTATTTATCAAGTTCTGTGGATGACCCACCATAGTCACAACCAGTTTAATGGGATTTTGTTTCCCCCCGCCTCTTGTATAAGGACCTAACCTTTTGTAAGATAGTAACTAAAAGCCAAACTGTGTGCTAGGAGCCATTGTCAGCTGTGGCCTGTAAGGATGCATTTTAAGATTTCATCATGGATCTCTTCTCACTGAAAAATACTTGGAACTTACAGGCAGCTCTTTGCCTCTGATACATTTTTCAAACACTGTATCCAATTCTTTCTCTGTAAGCTACTGCTTTCATTTGACTTTCAGGCAGACACTGAGGAGAAAGCAATACAACAACCTAAGGCTGATGCTTACAGTTATGCCACAGGACAGGGTGGAAAAATGTACCTACTGTGGAATCTTCGGCTCTGGAGGTACTCAGAGCTTTCTTGTACAAGACCCAGAGCAGCCTAATCCCAGCTGGCCATGCGTTGAGCAGAGCGGAAGCCAACCAGATGACCTCCAGAATCCCTTTCTGACCTAAATTATTCTACGTTTCTATTAACTTGATGAAAAAAAAAATCTCATTTGAGCTTTGTTGAATCAGGGCATTCTTCTCAATCACTTTCATTTTGCCAATGGAGACATGGAGTTGGGAAATTTTAAGCCCAGAGATTCATCCCAATTAACTTCAGGCACTTAACAGAGATGACTAAATTAAGAACCTAGTTGTTCTACACATCATACCCATTCCAAAAAGACAGGATGACACCATTACTCATGGACACCCCAAACCTAGTCAATATGGAGAGAGGGATAATTATCATGGAACTCAGCTGAGTGCTTAAAGCAGGTGGGAAGGACTTGGAATCCAGTAGCTCACCATGGAGAGCCTATAGGGAAGAGTTACTAGTATTTTCTGCATTTCTGCCACTACAGCATACTTATTTCTTTTGACAAACTGAAAATGACTTTTTTTGTGTTCATCATTAACAATAATGCTTCAAGAATTAAAGTGGCAATGCTATTGGAAGTGGTTTCCTGTAGTGTAACAAACTGAGTTAGTACATTTCTAGATTGCTATCCGATGTCCATAAACTCAGGAATATTTAAAACAGCACAGTATTTTTTTTTTCCTTCCTCCTTGTGGAAAACGGCAGCCTGCTAGACTAATATTGTATATCTGATTCTGATGATTTCTCAGGTGTCAAATCCTTCTATAGATGAACCTGCATTTCAAAGTTCAGGAAAGAGTAACAAAATAACTTGACATCTGCTGTTACCCACAAGAACTGAGGAGAACGGTATTGCTACCATCTCCTTTTAAGCAGAATCTCAAAATTAATCTGAAAAATTGGTAAATCATTTCCCCTCCCTCTAACAAAGGAAGATAACTGTACTGTAACATCCACTCTCTTTCTGGGAAATGTAACAGGAGGATATAAACTGAACATTGTGCCCAGCCAATAACACAGGTTATAAGGGTTTTTATCTTGAGTAAAACCAGGCAAATTTTTCTGAACTGATTTGTATCAAGCACTTGATGTATAGCTGTAAAACAGTATCGACTGACTCTGTGCCTGCCAGATGCAGGTTTTGTTTATCTTAAGGAGGAAGAGGAACACGTGCTAAAAGACTTATGTCTGCCTTTCAACCAGACTGACCACTGCAGCCTTACTGGGAGACCCCTACCCACACAGGCAAATTCAGTATCCAGGAGGCTCTCAACAGCAAACCAACTAAGCAATTTGTGCTTGTTTAATAACAAAACCAAACAAACATCCACCTAAGATGAATTTAATGTGCAAGAATTTCTCTCTAGGCTAGGCATCTTCAGTTTTAAAGACCTTCTGAAGCCCAAAGACAGCCCCCATCAAAACTAAAGGGAAACCACAGGGCTCTGCATATCCACAGCCACAATACAACACAGTGGGTACGTTTTCAGCTTCTCATGGCAGATTCAGGGATTCCCCACTCTTGCTCTGTGAAGAACAGATCACTGTTTACCTGTGCGATAGGAGAGACATCCAGATTAGCCGTGGGCTTTTTTGCCCAGTCACTGTACAGGAGCTCTTTAGCTAAACTCCTTAAGTGTTCTAAGAACTGTGGCATGCTTACCACAGATTTTTCCATCCATGTCTCTGATTTGCCTCCTCCACTGTCTGGAAGAAAGCTAATGACTGGAAAGTATTTTAAAAAGCATAAATAGGATGCTTCAGATAATGCTAGGATGGAGCAGGCTGACATCAGCCCTACAAAGAGTCATGAAAAAGCTGATATTGGATGAGATAAGTATAAAAATGAGGAAGATTATAATTAATGCTAATTAACACTAATTACTTCATTAGTTTACGATGGGAAAAAAGACAGGTTTTTATCAACCAATCACTAATAAAATTGCAGCTTTGGTTAAAGGCAATTACATTGACCTCACACACTTGTGCAAGGTGTCAGAGTTACCCAAAAGGTTAGAGGTCTGACTATTGTATCACATGAGGCAGAGTTATCCACTTGTGAATATGAAAGAAAGATATCAGTGTATTAATCTCTAAATCAGCAGGAAATGTGTAACATGATGAAGTAGTTGGTAGCCACGAAGACAAAATTAATATCTAAGAAAGGGAACACTTTAAGCAAGGAAAAGACAGTAGCTGGTAGATTCTTCACAATTCAAAATCTTTTAGGAAGAATCCTTCTTAGCATAAGCATCTGGTACACTTACATAATAAACATTAGCAGCTTAATGCAAAATTAAAAGATAAGGCTCTCTGGTTTATATTACAAAAGCTATAATCATAATTGTCTTTTCAGGCCTTAAAATGAATCTATTAGCATGGTTCCAAAGTGCAGCACATGGGGTTCCTCAGCATGATCTCAAAGGCACTTTCTTTGATCCAGCTCTTTCGGACACCCTCAGAATCCTTAATCCCAACATGGTGGGGTCTGCCTCTTGCTACTTTTTCTTGTAATGTAATTTTCATTCCTTCTGCAGCGTCACTCTTTAGCAGAGTATTAGCTTTCCTAGAGGCCTCCCTAGTGCATAATCTAATTGTGCCTCTGTGCCATTAGGCCAGTTTCCACAAGGATCAACCAACTGCCTACATTACCAACCTGGTTCACATTATTCATTGTAACTTTTTATTATCATAACTCTTTCAGATTCTGGTAACATTTTCTGCAGCTCGCTGAAGTCATGCTGTAGCATTATACCTTAAAGCATACATCCTATTTGGTGCCACTACACCTTGAAGGTGAATCTACCTGCAAGGTGACACCACCATGCAGTGCCTACGTTTGCTGTCAAATACCTCCATTTGTTCTCTTACAGCCAGAACAGATCCCCATCATACTGAGCTGTATTGCATAGGTGCCCCGATTTAAGATCTAATCTGATGCACTTCAGCTGAAACCCACCTTGAGCTCCCTGCCTGTCAGGGGAAACAGTCACCTCCGAAGTACAGTGGCTCCCCCACCACTCCAGTTGGTCCAGCCTCNCAGCCGTCAACCAGCACCCCCAGGTCCTTTTCTGCCAGGCAGCTTTCCAGCTTACCACCACCAAACCCAAGATAAACAGGATCCTAACCCAGATGAGCAGTTATGGTCTGAAAGTTAGGCATAATGAACATAAGCCTGTATGTTACCTTTGTAGATCCAAGAGAACTGATACCAAATTAGATTAACATTTTCCTCCTTTTCCAAATCACCTTTTCCTTTATGCAGCTTCCTGTTTATGAAATTTCTGTAGCAACCTTAATGGGTATTTTGACCCAAAGTACCTTGTGATAAATGCCATAATCATCCATTTGGAGGCTGTCCCATGTTCTCAAAACCATAGATTTTTGGATCACAGCCTTTTATTTCATTTTCATTTGGCTTCTGTTCCTAAGCACTTTGCTTATTATCAAGCCCTTTTGTTGTGTGTACTCCAGTTCCATCCCACTAATTGGCTACAGTGTAGGTCTATGATCCCTATCAAATTAACTCCTACTATAATTGAGCCTGCTAGAATCACATTGCCTGCATAACCTCCAAGTCATGCTCTCATTGCTGTAAGATCTACACCTAATGTCAAACTTGCAATAGTTTCCTTTACACTTTCAACCAGTGACATTGCAACCAAAGCTATCTTGGACAAAAGCATTTCTTACATAAAAACTGAATGCCCTTTTATAACCACAAAACAGCTGAAATAACAGTCAAAATCTAATGGTAAAATTAAAAATCAGTCTATTCAGCTAAGTTAGGTGACTTTGTTGATGATAGAAGGATCAGAGGATTCTTCTTGCATGGCATAGTAGTGAGGGGACATAGTACAACATATAGTCAAAGAGTCTAAAATAGTCAAGATTTTCCATTGTGGCATCTAGGCATCAGTAGTAAGAGTTTCCTTCTGGACAGGTTAATGACCTTGTGGAAGAGTGGGAAGAAAGAGGAAATTCATTTTAAATGCCAAAGACATTTCATTTACTCTGGTCATGAAGGCTCTCCACAAAGTCAGTGAAACCTCCATCCTAAGCCGGGCACCCAGCCACGCTCTAGAAACCCATTTCATTTGGTTTAAGTAACGTAACAAGGATATGCTCAAAAAAGAAAACATTGTTGAAGATTTCCATACAGATGTTGTTACCCAGAACAAAGCCATGGTGTACAGGTGCCAGGATTCATGGCGAGGGGTGGGGGGGAAGAATGAGCCATCAGCAGTGCTTTAAGAAGTGGCTTAGTGAAAACAATCAGAACAGGAAATAAAGTCAGTAAGTAGAAGCTGCTTAAGCACTCCTTTTGCTATTTTTATTTACACTGGTTAATACATTCTTATGTCTTAAGATAACTAGGCCAGCTTGTCTGAGGAAACACAGAACAGGGTGCTAATTTCATCTCTGCCTCACAATTCACCAGTGTCAGCACTTCCTAAGCTGGAATTAGGCATCCTGTCCTATTTGATGAAGTCTCATAGCAAGTTCTATACATTGTTAGTTTTTGCTGTTAAATTAAGCAGAACAGTCAGATTTTGACGAAACCTGTTGGACTAATAGTACTCACCCACTCACTCTGTGGCCTTCAGTATCATTTTCCCACCCCTCCCTTGTTAACATCACATCCCATCTTTAGCAGCCACTTGCATGAAGCATCCAAAACTTTCCAGTGCCCTTTAGTTATTACAATTCTTGGAGTAACCAATTAGCATATAGACTTAATTACATATAGATAATAGAAGGATATGTTACTTTTGATTGACTAAGGCTGGCATGCACAATCTACATTTTAAGATTTTCTTCTATGGAAAATTACCTCAGAAAGCACAAAACCAAAATGGTCACTTTCAGTTCAGGGTGAAACTTCTTAAAGATTCTGCAGTACCTTCCTGACAAGTCATCGGCTGCTTCTGAATACATAAATTGCACTAACATATTAATATATGGAAATTCCAGAGCAACTGTTTGTCATTGGATTAGAATGTTGATGACTTAAAATAAAGACAAGGAAAGATAGGTGATAAATGCATAGCTGCAGCTTAGGAACAAAACAACAAAACCAACAACAAACCTGTGTTAATTTATTTCTAAAAGCAGGTATTTCTGACTGCCAAGTTCCTATTTTTTTGCATGTGTAAGTCTCACTGAAACTACTGTCTGGAGTGCAGACCCACCTAGCCAGATTAAGAAGGGAAAAATAAAAATAATTCAACATAGAGGCATTTGCATTAATGAGGTAACAGGAGTATTTTAATCTCGCTTCTCTTATCAAATGAAATAAAAATTATTCTAGGGTATTTTTCTTTAGGTTCATAAGTATTGCTTTATTTAGAGTTGCCCTATGAAAAACCTGCCTTTAATGAAAAGACTTGCTTTCCAAATAGTCAGTGACTCACATGCTTTTAAAACAGCTCTCATTTCTGTGAGCAATACTGAAGACTAGAAGGATCATAGAGTCTACTAGAAAACACCTATTCCCTTCCTTTTCTCTATTTTTTGCTTTACTCATACAGCTACACATAAAAATATTCAGAATAAACACGACTTTATTAAAAAAGAAAATAGCAAAAAAAAGAAAATAGCAAACTTATGGCCAATTTATTATATCAGTACAACTACATTGCTGATCCTTCTCTTCCAATTCAGTTGGAGCATCATCCGTACAACATTCCTCTTGTGAAGACAGAGGCTGCCCAATGCTATTCTATTATTTAATGGCTCATGTGCAAGCAACTGCAATAATGTGCAGAAACAAGAAAGGACTTAATTTGTTAATGATTTCATTAAAAAATTGACTAATTTAGAAATAAAGTTTGGGAGGCATTTTTCTCCTGTAAGCAAGCACTGGCTATTTGGTACGCAAGGAGCACCCGTACACCCTGTGCAGCCTCTTAGGTTGTACAACACTGGCGTTGTGACCTGGCAGTACAACACAAACCAGGATGGTGTTCACTTCTTGCCCCTCCTTTGCGCTGGAAAAAAACACCCCATGTACGCAACTACCTAAGACCAAACAGAGAATTAAGAAATGTTCTTGTCTATTATTTTGTGTAGTCAAATTGCTTTTCTACACGTATATACCCAGTTTGACTCTACACTGTTTGTTTAAATGCAATTCATTCGTAACGCTAACATAACACAGATCACTAACAGCAAACACAGAGAGGCAGTTTTTTTCCTTTCAAAGCAGTGTAGTCTCCACAGGATAAAATTTAACCTTTCACATTGAGCAGAGGGAAATATTTATAAGATCTTAAAGTCTACCACAATGTGCTCTCTATAAAACAAAATTAGGGCTGAACTCCTTATTCACATTTAACTGAGGGGTACAAACTTCTCCCATGTAATTCCAGGCACTTAAATGAGGTATCTGGAGGAGCCTGGGTGTCCTACCCTCCCTCTCCACTTGCAACAGAGACAGAAATAAATTTCCTAAAGTGTGATAATTCCTGTCCTCCCCCACCACCCCTAAACAAAACCTTTCCTTCCCCTCAACCTGAACAGCTTCAGCGAGATTGCGAGGTACGCACACAATTTCTCTCACAGTTTTTGATTTATTATCTACATGGAGACAAATTATGGTTGCTTTATAAGAACACAGGACTGGAAGCAATGCCCTGGGCTATCACATCAAGACTCTGTTCTCCTCAACTCCCTGTGTTTACCTCCCCTGAAGTATTTGTAGAGAGAGCAGTCACAGTCCTCAGCCCTCATTTTGCTAGTCCAAACAAGCTGGGGTCCTTTGTTCTCTCCTTGTAAGACAGCTCTGCGCTTTCCTGATCACCCTAGTAGCCTTTTCTTGGTGCTTATTCCGGATTGAATGAATTTTTCTTGATTATGTTGATCTAAAAAGCGCACACATCGCTGCAGATACAACCTCATTCCAGCCTTATACAAGAGCAGTAACGCTTCCCGGTCCACTGGAAATACTTGGTCTCACACTTCTTCGGATCCCGGTTGCATTTTTCACAGTGGTGTCGCATTGATGATTCACAAACCTCTTAAGTTAGACAAACGGACATCGATCTGTCTTCCTCATTCATGTTTCCACAGAGGAGCTTCCAGCTAGTCATGCCTGCCTCTGGGCTACAACAGTTTTAATGAGTTAAATGAAACAGGCAAACACTTTTGTCCTGGATTCACTAGCTGACATATTAAGCGCATATTATGGTCCTTATTTTAGAGCTGTATTTCCAGGTCTTCCCCAGGATCAGCCAGCCTCATTCAGCAGCACATAACCCTGAGCAGTACAGGGCCCATAAGGCTAACCTGGCTCTTCCCACCAAGAGTAGCAAGAGGTTGCCAGAAGTTTGTGCTGTCTCTTCTTTTCTCTTTTATTTCTGAAATATTTTATTCAGCCGGCCAGAATGACTGAAACCAAGAAATCCAAACAGCTTAATGATACAAAATGGTTCAAATTAGTGTCTGTCTTGTTTTTCTCTGTAGTTTAAGGGATCAATATTAATGAAGAGAGAAGCTATAAACATCACTAATGAGGATGAAGTGGAATATCCCCCACCAGAGCCGTACGCACTTGAGCTTGCACCAAATGAAGATGACATCCACTATTAAAGGCTGCATTTTAATCCAGCCACAATAATAACAGTGAAGTTAGTGCTATTGGTAAATTTTAATAGATGATGTCTTACAAAAGCGCCCTACTTGAAATTCAGCCCAAAGACTAAATTAAAGTCAAAGCCCTAGTCAGTTAACTGGGCTATAACATGTGAAGAATTGATTTTCTTATTTTCAGCTGTCAGACCTGCTACAAAGAATGAGTTTTAATTCTGGGGATGTTATTAAACTCCTTGCTTAACTGGCAGAAAAATGGAACCACTAGCCAGGCGATAGTGGTGCGGCTGTCGGAGTGAATGACACCTGTCAGAGTATGATGAATGACCCTCTCTGCCCCACAATCCCCCGCTCTGTCACTCAGGTGAGGGCCATTAATCTTCATCGAGGGCCTGTCAGGCCGGGCAGCCACGACGACAAAACGTCTTCTTGCATTTGCCGCCGCCACGCACGTAACAATGCGATATTCTTATTGTCACAGCGACGCCGAATTAGCATAATTTATTATGACTTTCCTCTCCCCGCGCCCCCTCCCCACCCAAAACCCAAGTAGGGGAGAGATGCGATTAGACAGATGGAGGGTAGGCCCAGCCTGCCAGCCCCGGAGCCCCCCGCAGTGCTTGATGAGGAGTGGAGCATCTCTACAAACCAATCAAAAAGCTGGCAGTTCAATTACAGAGTAATAAAGGGACATTCATCATTCAATTAGGCACCTGTCATGGTTTCACAAAAGGGAAAACTTCTAACCTGAGACTCCAGGGAGAGGATGCTACAACCAGGAGGCAGAGAAATAAATGAAAAAAGGACAAAGTCAATTACTGGCCAAACCAGACAAAAGGAAATATGTTAAAATAAGGGAAGAGTTATCCCTAGGCAAAAATCAGGAAAGTTACATGACCTTACAAAGATTATAAAGGACCAGCATTAAAAGAGCTGTGCCATGCTACTCTGCAACATGCACACTACTGAATTTCCCCCCTTGCAAGCTTCAATGAAAGCTGAATGTTATCACCAAGAAAGCTTTAGGGAAATAGGATTGTGGTTTGAAAGCCCCAATATTGCTACTGTAAGAGCATACAACGCACACCACCTTTAAAAGGAACGCACCTATTCATCTCAGCTTGTTGCTGTGCCTTGTTTGAAAAGCTACAAACACCTGGGGTAATTCTTCCTATCGTGTTAGAAACATTAACAATTCTGTTAGCCACCAACAAAACTAGGTGAACCCTTTAAAAAAACCCCCACTAACAAACCATATAGATGCTAAGACTTTGTCATGTAAAACAGCAGAGAACCTAAGCAGGCATGCTTCATTCAAAGTTATTTTGTTCAATTTATGTGCTTCATAGTTTGCAGAACCCAGATCTTGAAAGTTATCAAAAATTAGAACATGGCAGAGATGAGATTGTTTGTCAGGCGGAGACTGGAACTAATGTGGATTTATCCTGTTCTGCAGCTGCAAATAACAGGTAAAAAAAATAATAATATTAGATTGCTGAACAGCTGCTTGTGCAATAAACTCTGTTAAGTTGATTACCTGCCTGCTAAGAAGGTTTACAGTAAATTGCAACTCCAACATTAAATTACCAGAGCAGCAAAGGTAGGATTTGGTTGGAAAGCCGTAAGACTAATCCAAAAACGTTCTTTAGAGGTGACGAATGAAACCCTGTATAACCAGCTAGAAAGGGCAGAAAAGTCTAGAGTGTCTTGACAATTTGAATCCAACACTCATTTTCAGAAGGGCTGTCCGAATCCTGGTGCCTGCTTACACAGGGCCATGCGGAATCCTCCATTTATCACTGTTTGAGCATAACACTGCACGTTGACTCATCCCCCCGCTCCATCACAGTAAGCCCAGGAGCACGCCACGCTAACACAGCTATGAGGTTTCCAGGAGACAAACTAGTTCCTGCGTGGTGTTGCAGTTTGACATGTAGATGTGTCACCTCACTCAGATGTGGGTCAGGCAACAGTTCCGAATGCTCATGTCACATCAGAGCATAGGATTTACACCTTCAAATCATGCTAATGGTTTTCAAAATCCTGCCTAAATGAGTTCATCTAGCATAACAATTAGGGAACTCTTTGGGAATATTTTGTCAATTAATGAGGAAAAAATATTGTCAGATAAATTTGCTTGGGTTTAGCATATGACTACCTCCAAGCAGCAGCAATTATTTACAGTAGTCAGAGCTGGTCTTGCTGGGGAGGGAATCATCATTATGCAGCATTTTCTTTACAAGAGGATCTAAACCTACAACAGGGTGCAAAATAACATAAGCAATTGATTGGTGTGCTGAATACTTCCTCCCATGCCTTTTGCATTTGCATCCCAGGGCCTAATGAAGTTCTGATACAACATAACAAAGGGGCTAACAATGCCTACGTACCTTGCTTGCAGGGGGTGCTGCGGAGATCAATCTGTTAAGGTTTTTAAACTGGCTTGGAGATGAGGAGTGCTACATAGCATAAATACTAGCGATAGCATTGTGCATTGTCTTCATTACACTACTTTGAAAAAGTCCTCATAGACTATTATAACAGCTTTGCCAAAACACCAGGCAGGGGATTTTTTTTGTTTTCCCCTTTCAGTATAACTACATTCTAAATACAAGCTTACAAAATCCATTGGGTGGAAGAAAAAAAAAAAAAAAAAAAAAAACAACCCACAAACAAAAAACCCAAACGTGGCCAGAATTACTGAACCACAGAATTTGTAACTGCTTCCCTATCCTTTCCCCTAGAAAATATAGTTTATCAATACAGTGGTTGCCTTTGAGATTAGTCGCAGTGTCAAGGTTTTCAACAGAACAGAGGCAGGGTATGGTGCATGCAACTCAAAGGTGTTTGATGGTATCAGTTCCTGAGGTCTTGTGCATACAGTTCCACTGCTGCTGTGCAATGGTTCAAAAAATTGGAAGCCAAGTGTCCAGGGAATAGGTTACAAAATCAG
This sequence comes from Scopus umbretta, assembly GCA_013400535.1. Lineage (NCBI taxonomy): Eukaryota > Metazoa > Chordata > Aves > Pelecaniformes > Scopidae > Scopus > Scopus umbretta. The sequence goes on along the minus strand of VZTL01042233.1, from coordinate 8,053 downwards.
TAATTTGTTGTTCCTGCTTTGATGTCAAACAGAAAAGAGAAAAAATAACCCTTTCAGGAAATCTAAAAATAACTAAATAAAACAAAGAGAGCTAAAAATACAACAATTGGTTTCAGATGCAGAGCCACAATTATCAGGCTCCAAAACATCCAATTTGCCTTCTCTCCTGCACAAGCATACATTATAAACATCCCCAGGAACTCTGAGACTAATGCAGAGATTCTCAGAAGTTTTCTATGAGGGAAAATTGGGGTGGGGGTGGGGGGTGTGTGTGAGAAGGGAAGAGCACTCCTATGTATTCCTAGTAGGTCACTACTGTTTGAAGCTCTGTTTTGCCATACAGTCATCTATATAGATAACGTGTCACAATAACTTACTAAACACTATAAATTAAAAAATGCATAGATGACCCTGAGTTTCCAATATGATAACCTGATTTGTTAAAAGCTATCTAGGGCTGTTATACCAGTGATCTGGTTTAGTAAGCCTTAATAAACCCAGCACATTTATCCAAATACCTCAAAGAGCACAATTTACCCTTCTTGTTCCTGTACATGCTGTGTGGTTGCCTTGAGAAACACAATTTCCCAGGGAGGAAGTGTTACCAGGGGTACGTGTCAGCAAGTCCACAAAAGGAAAATGAGGATAGAGGGAATAACAAAAGGTAATCACGTTGAGACGAAAAGGGAAGACAGTAAAGTACCAGGACGACAGCGGGATGAATAATTGATGAGATGGTGGTTTACGAGTGAGTTTCATTAATATTATCCTGCAGGTTCATTAAGCACTGTCCCAGGCTCATCTTCGAAGGTTCCTCCCGAGTTTTGATTAGGTGCTGCAAGTCTTTTGCTTAGACATCAGAACTTCAGGCCTTGGTGGTGACAACTGTTTCCTAAGCCCCAGTCCCTTCAGCCAAGCACCTTTCGGAGCTGTTTTCTATTCCCCTCCCACTAATCACAAGTCCCTAACCATGACAGCAAGTCTTAGTAAATAATATATCAAGATAAATGATAATTGTTCTGTTTTAAGTGTCTCCTAATGAGCATCATAAATTAAAAATTAATATTGCAAAGACTGTATGAATAGCATCAATGCTATAAACAGAGCAGCAGGGATCAAGAATGCAAATGAAAGTGAAACGCTCCCTTATCCGCCCCCCCCCATATGAAAAAATTCTGGAGCCAGCAGACTGTTAGGCATTACAAAGCTAATAAATGACTTTAATGAAGTTCTGTAACAGGCAATTTCTTCTTAATCTTCCCTTCACCTTCCAACATTTGGCTCTTCTGGATTGTGAGATTTCTTTTGTTGATTTTTTTTTTTTTCTTTAAACCATCTCTCAAGAACTTTGTTTCTTGTTAAGTGCAACAATAATCTCAAAGCATGCTGCTGCCACAAAAACTAGGGAATGGGCTGCTTAACAGATTGCTGGTCCTGATGATCATGCAGAAAGGCTAAAGCGATGTGGCAGTAGCCATTCTGTTGGGTGACGTTGCTTTTATCATTGTGCCTTCTATTCAGGGAGTACATTCAAATGGTGTCTTTTTCTGGGTGAATGAATAAGGTATGCTTAGCTATGCCCTTGTACCTCCAAGTTTCAGCTAGAGAGAAAGGAGGCAGCTGGAATTCTTATCTTTCCTTCTTCCAGAGTCTTCGTTTCTTCAGTTTAGAAGCAGCAGCAGAAGTATTTGCACAAGCAACGTGTGCCTCCTTTTTACAATGGCTAGAATAATCTGTAGCTGAATCCCATCTCCTTCAGTTTTGTAAATACTGAAATTGATTCTTTTGAAGCAAATGTCTTTGGATGCTGTATTTGCATCTCGTCACTAATTAGTCCTAGGCAGTAGATAATGTCAGATTTGCAGAAACAAATAACATACAAATTTACTAAGTTATGAATGACACATGGTACAAGTTCATGAAGGAATCTGACACTCAGGCTAGGATTAGAACACTTTGATAATTGACTTTTTTTCCTTTTTTAAGATACCTAGCAAGTCTTCCAATCCTTAATCTAGTCAATAATCAACAACCAAGGGATCACAGAAAATAAAGACTTGATCATCCAGCACATCATACTGGACCACCTAAAATGCCATTTCACCACTCATTCTGTAATTCCAACCCCCTCTACTTTTTTCTTGCTTGCCTTTTTGTCCCCTCATCTGGCAGCTTTGAGGTAAGGAATAGCAACATCCAGTCAGCTAGTCTGCTCCTCAAATTATATGAGACACGGGAATAGTGGGTTTAAAGAAAAAGAGCATAAGTTACACATTATGAAGAAAAGCAATTACTGAGAAGAGGCTACTCGTCGGTCTCCATCATTTTTAAGCCTAAAGCCATGAAAGTGCTAGTCACTGCTCTGTAATTAAGGCTGAATTCTCATTTCAAAGAAGTTCAACTTCTTTCCATGATGCACCCTCTCCAAACAGAGCATTTGCTCTTTAAATCACAGAATGACTTTTGAGAATTCATAAATATTTTACTTCAAACTCATTTTTATGACAAAATTAGACACCCTGTGCCTTTTTATCATCCCAGGTGAAATTAGTACAGCATATCTCAAATTTGAAATACTGCAGCAAAAGCTCAGCATAACAGAAATTGCTTTTTCTAGAGCAAATGGTTCTCTTATCTTCTTGGATATTGTCAGACAAGACTGAGACTCCTCTTAAACAAGACGTCAGTGATAGAGATAACTAAACTACTCTTCAACTGCAAAAAGTTTTTCCTAGGTAAGTGTTATGAGACATTTATGCTCCCCTAGCGTTAGGGGCTCCCTTGGTGGAAGATTGCACATCTACCATCACTACACCTCAACGGTTCAGAATTGCTTGCTTGGCTTTGTTGCCCTGGAAGTTTAGGCAGAAGCACAGGCAAAGCCGTTAAAAGCACAGAGTCATTAAAAGTTGGAGACTAATGTATCTTTGAAATCCAATTTCATCTCCTTTGGGACAACAAACAGTAAAATGCATTAACCATAATTGTGTGGTTATCTCGGGGCATCACTAGATGGAAGAATTAATGCTACTCCAAATTTCAGCAAGCCTGGATTTGTTTTAAATGTGATTTGAATTCTAAGGTACTTGGATTTATAATTTTGGTCTTTAGTTAATTAAAATATTACTGTAACATCCATAACCTTTAGATTACTAATACAGTACATCCACAGTGAACTGTATTTTAATGTTGGAAACATTTTTTGTTTGGAGATTTACATTTGTCTGGGGATCCTCAGCTGGTGATAATCGCTGCAGCTATACTTAATGGACCTATGCCAAATCTATGCCAGCTGAGGATCTAGACATGTATATTTGCTCTCTTGCCTTTTTTTTTTTCCTCCTTAAGTTCATACAAACTATGAGCATTATACTCAAGCGCGATTCCTCTTTTCTACCAACAATGGGTTTTGCACTGCTGCCCTCAAGTTTGATCTGTGCTGAAGACACCTGCTCTCAAGGAAATGAGCTGGGACCACCAACTCATTTCATAAAGGGCCACCGAGCAGCTGTCACATGGTAGCAACTCCCAGGCAGTACTGACCTTTAACAAATCTGAACCACTGACCTAGAGGTGAAAGGCTCTATATCCAATTACCAATCCCCTGAGTGAGCCACTATTAAGTTTTGCCTTGAAAACATAGATAAAACATGCACAAAAGAATGAACAAGAATAAAGTAACACAGAAGTTGCATCATTGTTAATATTGTGCTATACACCAAGTCTCAGAAATCAAATATATCATTGCTACCAGCGGACTACCTGGACTCTGCACCTAGGAAAAAAGGCCTATTAAAGGGGGAGAGACTGAAGCAATATTCCCCCTTCTTTCCTGTTACACCACTAATAGAAAACACAAATAATTACACAAGATTGCCATAAGGAAAGAAAAGAGAATGGTCTATTTCATGTTCTGCCCCACCCCAATTAATTCATCTATGTAAATAATATTTTCCCTGCAAATGGCTAAAGAGTAAGCATAAAAATACCCTTATTCAGTGAAGTAAGCCATTTCCTCTGCCTGCAAGTTCAAGAAAAAAAGCCACTTCATGATTGAGAGCCTGATAAAATGAGCTATAATGCTACCCAGTTAGAGCTCAGGGAAGAAGACACTTTTTTCTGCTTTGGTTTCATTTCACTCACATTATTCTTGACAGTGTCAGTAAGCAGCAGAAGAGCACAATCTTCCTTTATTTTTAGCAATACTGAAGCTGCAAGAGAATTCCTCTTTTCTTCTCCTCCAAATGTTAAAAAAAAAAAAAGACATCTAACTTAAGGAGCAGTAACACAAAAAGCTGCCTTAGTGATTTCATCTTGATAATTCACTGCAATTACTACATAATTATATCAATGCATCTTTATAACTGTGATAATACAAGCTTTAACTAAGGCACCTTTTAACAAAGGTAAAGAAAAGAGTTATTAGAAATGAGTCACTGAAAGTTCACTTCCTCTTTTAGACTCCAAATCGTGCCACGTTTACCCCTCTGGGTCTAGGTAGATGTGGACTGCAAGCTCCAGGCTGAGTGGCAGCTTGCCATCCATCTGCCCATCTTGCCAGCATCTTCCTCTGTCCCACCCAAGAGAGCAGGAGCTTGGTAGAAAATATGCTGACAGGATAGCAAATGCACAAAAAGGCTGTGCAAGTCCTAATTTCAAGCAGCAACTTACAGATTTTTTTTGAAAACCCCACAAAACACAGTCTTTTGCTATGGTTTCCAACAATTTCTACCACAACGGCTGTCCCTGCTTGTAACAATGAACGAATGACAGCGGAGTCACTTTGCCAAATGGAACAGGTTTTGCACACTCGGCAAAGGTTTTGCAGAGCTGCTGCTCTACAGCCCATTCATGTTCTCGCCTTCACAGGCGAGGAGAGCCTTGAAGGCAGCAGAGCCAGTACACGGAGGAAGG
>VZTL01042231.1:5417-35953 GCA_013400535.1 Scopus umbretta | reverse complement strand
TTTTTTGTTTTACTTTTTTTATTCTTTTTATGCCTTAGAAAAAGAAGGGGAGAAGAAAGAAAAGAAAATATGTTATAAGTGTTGTGATTTACATTTTTTTGTGTCAAGGATGCTTTTATGTGTTTTTCTAGACATCTGTGTGATTTTTTTCTTAAATTATTTTTCTTGAAGTTTGAATTTTGGCCTTCAAGCGATGAGGAGACCAATTCAATGAGAGTAATAGGCACAGAACCTTAGACACTGTGGAACTTTAAATGTTAGCACTTTTCCCAGTGTCCAAATCAGTAGGAGCTTTCGTTTTTGAGCACTGACCCACTTTAAAACAATTGACTCATACAACTAGATATTGCACTGATAATTGTGCAAATTAATTTTATTTTCATTTTAAGTCATATTAGACATTAAAAGCTGTATTTTGTTATTGTTTCAGCTGATAAAAGCCCTGAGCTACCCAGCAAAAGCTTTACTCTGTATTACGTTGCACTGCTGAAATGGAGACAAGAATTGTAGCTAATGGCACACCCTAGGAACTGAACAGAATCAGTGGAAAGTGTATTGCAAGACAATATCTAAATCAGAAAAGTAAAGAAACAGCAGTAAGCATATTGTCAGTATGTTAGGATGGGGCTGAAGAAAGGTAATAGAAGGTTACATTGAGCTCTGACCATAACTGGAAGTGCATGTAGGAGACTCATATGGAATTTAGAAGAAGAGGTACTGTCTGTAAGTCTTGCAAAAATGGCAAAAGCTTAAGGATGAGAAGGAAGAATAATAGCAGGAGTTGGAATGGAATACATGTAACGTTTATTGGAAGAAGCAGACAAAAGGCAGCAAGGACAAAGTCCTTCCCTTCTCTCTTGTTACTCTGTGCTTGTGAAAGAAATGTATAGAACCAAACTGTCCAAACTGACCAGCACAGAGTCTTGCCCAGCTCAGACGAAGCTCACGCTCAACTAATAATGGAAAGTTGAGACACCTCTTATATCACATGCTGAACTCTACCTTCTAGAAGGTGGCCTTCATGGTTTGGGAATCTGAGTAAAAGTCAAGGTAAGTGAATCTTTCTTCTACTGACTCTTGACTGATATTTGCCTTGAAAGTGTCTACTGCTAGTTGTTGTAAGTAAATACATCCCTGAAGGAGCCTGTCTCAAAATCAATTGCTAGAGTCAGTACAGGTAGCTCAGGATAATCTGGGAGATGTAACCTGTTCCCTGACAAAAAATCCTCATCCTGTCCCAAGAGGATCCTGGAGCAGAAGAGAATCAGGACTAGTTCAGCAGCAAAGTAATTGGCTTTTGTAGATACCAAGCAAAAAAAAAGAGGTTTTAGGAGGGATTTTTTCACTGAAAACTCTCTGAGAATACTAATAGGCAACTGGTTCATGCTAGGATACCTGATAAGCTGGAGATGGAAGCTAACATCATGAATTGTTCCAAGGTGGAAGCTACTGATTGAGAAATGACACATAGGCTGAGGGTAGACTCTGCTGGTCCATGGAAGGATGGAGATGCTTATGTTTGATGTAATAACATAAAATAGAGCCAGACAAGGGGATACAGAAAGAGAAATCACATGGTCAAAGCAACAGCATGAGGAAATGATCTTTGAGAAAATGGTCTTTGCAGCAGAATTGTGAATGGACATGAGTAGTGCATGACAGTATTTATCAAGATTTGAGAAAAGGATGTTGTGGCAATCAAGTGATGGGAGTCTGAATATGTTGCTTAGATGAATGGGGTGCAGAAAGAATCTCAGCAAGACTTAGAGTTTCAGTGTGAGGTCATAGACAGAGGGCCCTGAGCTGAAGAGAGTTCTGACTTTATGGGCCTGAGTGGTAGACAGGCTGTGGATATTGTCCACAGTGATTGGGAAGAATGGGAGAAGAATCTTTTCTCCATGTTAAGCTTGATCTGACTAATTTACATCTGCAGAGAGAAGTGCAAGAGAAAGAGGGTTAGATTTTACTTTGGTCAGAGATAGGCTGGTAAGGGAAACAGAGGAATGCATAAGATACCTGAGATCTTAGAGCTCAGCCATGAAGGGATGCTGTTGGCTGGCTGCAAAAATCCAATGCTATAAATGCAGAGACGCAATCGGGTTTTATTTTTGTTTGCTATAGCTATGATAAAGATGAGTTTTGCTATTCCAACAAAAAGCTAAAATAAAGAAAACGTGACAGGGTTGCTATGGGAGTTGGGGTATCAGGAGTTAGAGAATGAAACTTCATGGTGTGTTTTAGAGGTGATGTGTGAAACTCTTTAGTGCCTTCCAGAAATACCACATTAAGGAAGGGTTGAAGAGCAGGAAGGAGTATTTGGGGGAGGCTTAGTTCCCTATGTGCCTATAATGTGGAATGGAGATTAACGTTTATGACATTTCCTCTCTAATTATTGAAAGGGAGGGGGCTGAGCGCACCATGCTTGCAAGTCTTGTGGGAGGGAGCTCACCTCCAGGCATGTTGAGGTGCCCCTGCTTTCTCACCTGGAGCAGTCATGAATCTGATCTGCACAATGCTTTGTTGTCCTTATGAGTCACATTCTCCATTCGGTGTTTTTTTCCATTCCCTTTGTACTTTCGTGGGGTCTTCTGTTACCAGTTTTATTTTCTATTTATTGTCCTGAGCTTCCATTCTTCTGTAGTATCTTTGTGACACTTTCTGTCTCTTACGAGATTGTTCAACTCCTTCTTTGATTCCTCATTTGCCACAATGGCAGGACTACTCCCCTCTCTCACTTTTCTCAGCTCCCCCAGCCTCTGTCTGTCCCTCCTTCCTTAGCTTCATAGCAGCAATTCAATATGCCTGCCAGTGAAAGAACTGCTCCTGCAGTTCTTAGATATCCTTCTTATTTATTTATTTATTTTATGCCTCCTGGCCAAATGTGGAGTGTAAGCCTTCATGTCATAGGTTGCACTCCTGACTGGTGAAAACCAACTGTGATTCAAGAGGCTCACAGTACATCTCCTTTGACAGAAAGTCCTCAGCACAGTTAAGATACCTGTCATCTGCTCACCTTCTCTGGTGGTTTTTGCAAGGAATTTGCTTACCAAGGCTGGGTTTTCCCAAGCACTCTCACTGCTCTAATGATAATAGGTTTGTGTATACTGTAGAGTAATGCTGAGCTGATGCAGTCGTATTTAGTTCACATTAATCACACCCTTTTACTCAAAACAGTATAGCTCTGATCTAAAGCAATTAAGCTAGATTAATATAGCTCAGAAAAGCATAACCTTTGTCCATAGAAATGTCTTAAGATAATGAGTTCTATTCAGTGGGCTGGATTTGTAGCAAGGTGTGTTTTGGATGTAGACATCTAATTGTACATCCTAAATTGGCAGGAAAATAAGCTTGTGCAAGCAGACAAGTTTCAGCTGCATACACAGAGATATAAAGATGAAATTATCTCAGTTTAGAGCTGATGCTTGAGAATGTACAAGGAACTAAGGATAGGACCCATAAAATGAAGAGATAAATAGACTAACAGGTAAAGCAGAAAAAAAAAAATCTTTGCTTCTATTTAAAAAATACAATTTCTCCTTCATGTGCTATGCTGACTAAAAAAACCTTTCTTTGAATTCTCAAGTTATAATAAAGACATGTATTTTCTTTTTTATTTGAAAATTTTTAAGTTGCGTTACAGCCTCACCATGAATAAATTCCTGAACTGTCTGTATCTCTAGGATACCATTTTTAGTTCATGGAACAGATGAACCAGCTGAACTTATTTATTGTACTTACACCAACATGTTCTTGTGATGCCTGACAACAATTGATATTAGATCAGCTAACAATTTGGAATTAATTAGAATTTAACTGAATTTTTTAATTACTTAGATATAAAATAGGTATCAATTCACTAGATATTAGATCTATGTTAAAATTAAGCTCAAAGAGCCAAGGTGCTCAGAATAAGACCTGGTTTTGATGGAGCTTCATATAGTGTCGGGTCATTATTATTTGGATTGATCCTGAGTATCCCAGAAATTCACTTTAACGTCAAGCACCTCAGCCCCTAGGACCTAATGTTATGGTCAACAGGCAGAGGACTGGAAAGGCCACTGTGGCCCAGTACCTGAGCCCCTGGAAAGTGAAAGAACTGGAATAAATTAGATGATCAAGGGAAATGTCAGGAAATTAAACCTACTCCAGGCTGCAGGGAAAAGCAGAAAATTCCTGCTATCCCTACCAGTTTGAGTTATTCAAGAAAGCTGTATCAATCAGGCATCTGTAAATGAAAATTCACCTTATATATATATTATCTAGTGTGCTTGTCTCCTGTCATAGCCAGTCTGTGCTGATTCAGAACAAGGCAGTTCTCTCCTGCTGCTGAGTACTTGTGCATTTAGAAGAAATAAATCTTTCCTGACAAAGCAAAGCCCTGAAGTATGGGTTTTGATATTACTGCTTGTCTGAATGCAGAATTTGTAGTAATTTAATAGAACTCCTTTATGGATCATGCAGATGTACCACTCAAAACAAAAGTCACCTGCTGCATTCTCCTCTGCATCCCTGCTGAGGTTTAAGATGCAGTCCACATGTTTCGCTCCTCAATGGTTGTTTCCACTTGAAATCTCCAAACAGGTGACCCAGAATATTTCCCCCCATGAGGGCACTGATGGGCCTGTATGTCCGTGCCCACCTCCCCCTGGAATTCCACCACCCTGCCCACAACCCAGGACTCCATTTCAGCCCCCCTGGGACCAACAGTCCCTGCCCCAGTGATGCCAGAGCAGTGCTGGTCTCCAGCTCCCTACAGCCATGTCCTGTCCCAGTCACAGGTCCCACCAAGCCACTTGTGGGCCCACATCCCAGCCCAGCCTCAGTCCGTCCTCGGGGAGGTGCCCAATGCCAGGGGCTGGGGCTGCCACTGGTGTCCTCCCAGCTGCCCTGCTCCTGGCTGGGGCAGTGTGACTGGCCCCTCAGCTCCAGGCTGCCAACCTGGTGGATCAGTGGATCCTTGCTGTGCCTCCCACACCCCCCATTTTTGGGGCACTTGCTGTCTTCAGAGAAACTGTGAAATACACAACCACTGAGGGCTTTGCTCCATCTGTCCACTTGTGATGCCTAAAGGGGATATTCCTTATTTCAGGATTGCAGTGGCTCACATGGAAGGAACTGTTTTCATTTTTCCCACATCAATAGGCTGTGGCTGCAGAGGGTGAGGTGCCCCCATAATCAAAGGCAGGATGGGAAGGATGGCATTACAAGACTTGAAACTGGGTCCTAACCCCGGATTTCCCCCCGCTTCATCTAACTCCTTCAGTCACTTCTAACATCAGACAGAAACCAACAACCTGAAAGTCCAAGCACCTTCTGTTAGTCCCTCTAGTACCACCACATCCAGAAAAAGCATGTCCTTCTCCTTGCCTCTTTTTCTCACTGTAAAAAAGATGTTCTGCTCTATCTAGCAGCAGACCCAGTAGCTGCATACTTCCTCTCCAACCTTTTGGCATTCACCCACTGCTCACCCACTGACCTTGGGAAGAAATGCCAACTCAGGGAGGTTGAATGCTTGTAACCTATAATTTGTGGTTTCATATACAAAGTAAGGAGTAAATGTGCATAGTTGCATGCACATCAACAAATAGCTTGTGTTGTGATGTTTGCATGCCTTGGAAAACCACCTCCTAATTTAGTTTTGGGCATATTTCTGCCTGAAGGGCTTTTCTTTCCCCATAGTCCCTATCAAAATGGCTGTCTGCCATGGAGGATCCAGCAGTCCAGGCTGGGCCAGCTTGAGCCAGTGGGGGGTCTGGTTGAGTACCTGTCATTTGAATTATATAAACTGGTTAAAGAACTTAGTGAGGGGAGAAAAAACATCTCAAATGGCCTTTGCATTTGTCCAATCTGTATAGCACATTGTCTTTTTTTTGCTGTAATTCTACAGCTTAATGGGAGCTGTCTTATTATCATTGTATCTTTTGGGTTCACTGAGCACTGTGCTGAATTCCTTACACAGTGCTGATCAGTCACTCTTACAAGTAATTCTCTTGGCTATGCTACAGGTGCTTGGTTGAGATGCTGTTCACTACCAGTACTAAGTGATACACAGTCTGGTCAGTAGCAGTCCTTTGCTTTACAAATGAAAACGTAGATTTTTGCAAGATCAGAGGTATTTATTGAATCAGTACGGAGAGTGAAGAGTCCTGTGAATCTCCACATTTTTAAAAACTAGTTATAACCTGGTAAATTTGAATCTGATTTGTGGCCATATAATGAGTTTAATTCAAGGGAAAACTAAGTACATTTGAAACTGGTGCTTCATGGCTTTCAGTACTAGAACTTATGCAGCTGGTTTCAGTATAAAAATAGTATGAATCCATTTTACAGTAAATGTAGAAGTTTTTGCACAACTTTATGCAAAATAACTTTTTATTATACTACAGTTCTGTGCAGTTTACTCTGTAATAGTGCTTTCAGGTAAGAGCTTAAAATTGGAAGTTATGTTTGCTCCTCATGAATATGAAATATCCTAGGATTATTTTCATAATCATACAGATTCGTAGTATGCCCTTGAGCAGAGCTACCTTTCCACCAGTACTGGGTACTTCTGCACCCCTGCACAATCAAACGAGTGTCTATAAGTTGAGACAATGCTTTGAAAACAGTCAAACTAGAGGCATGATATAAATGTAGAAGAGTACATTTAAACAGTGGAAAATCCATTGCAAAAACACTTGCACAGCATAAATCTCTTGGATTCTGTGAATCCTCCCTTCCCACTGTCTGTTTGTGGAGTAGCTCTGCATGCTTGGACACATCCCTACTCATGAGCAGGATATAGAGCCATAGTACAATTCCTATCTTCTCCTCTCCCATTCCCAGGAAGGAATTTCTGTGGCCTCTGAGGTTAGATCACAGTGAAAAATCCCAGGGTTAAATACTGGGATTGTACTGGGATATTCTCTCTTTCCTTGCTCTGGAGGGAGTTTGGATTTCATTCGGGGGTTGCTTTCCATAGAAGCTGGGCTAACATGGAGCCCTGTTCTTTCAGTCTATAAATTTTTTCTGCTGTAAAAGATTTTGATCTGGGAGCTGGCTGAACTTTTGACTTTATAGGCAAGTATATAGAGATAACGCTATACTGAAAGGAAAATGGTCTCCCCTTGTTCTATCCTACAGGCATTCTGAAAGAAGAGGGTTGTGACCCCTGGTGCATTTCTTGTTCTTTAAACGTGTTTTCTGTAGTCATTCTTGCTCTTCTTCTTGTCCTAGTGCACTTTAAGGAGTGAGACCTGAGTCACAAGAATTAGGTCTGGACTGGACTGGCTCTAGAGCCATGGTCTTGAGGAATTCTGAGGATACTTAAGTCAAAAGACTCTTCTGGCTCAGAGTAAAGCTATTTCTTTACCTTCTCTAGTGAACAGGATAGTAGGGCAAAATGCAGAATTGTTTTCAGTGTGGCAGAAAGAAAAAATCCTTTTCTCAGAATGATTCGTTTGTAAAATCTGTAGAGACCTATACTTTATACTGTTTGGCACTGGAGTAGACAGACTCCAGGCTCCACCTAAGATCCATTCACAAATCCTGTATTTATGAGTATTTGTGAATGTATCTTAGATGTATTTGTGACTGGATCTTAAATGGCATCTTCTTCAGATCTCTGCATCTCAGGAAATTTTGCAAAACTGACCTAAAAACATCTTCTGTGATGTATGCATGTATTTCTCTCATCACCTCTCTGCCAAATGAACTTAGTAGTTGCAACATATTAGCATGTATTTTGTTTGTATACAGTCAGCTGCCTATGAACATATATATACACAGAAAGTATTTGGTAGCTTTGCGACCTTGAGATATGAGCCATTCATCATTGACTAGCCTAAGAATACACATCCTTGTATGTTTTATTCATAACTCTATATGTGTGTGTAAATACACACATATATGCAAGCAAATATTCATTTTGTACATACTACACATTATAATGAGTGCAACTTATAATTTGAAAAATGAAAACCAGTGGGAAAAATTCCTACAAGTGACTACTGTTTTCTCCTTTGATACCTTTCCAAATTGATGTTTCCATCTCATTGTTTTTGTATTTGTTTTTAACTTTATCTAAAAGATTTTAAAATGGGGTATTATTTAACAAAGAAGAAAACTTTACCACTTTCTCATGTAAAGCTAATGTGACAATAAAACTGTCAACAAGGAAGCAAGATCAGTCTCACAAAAATCCTGAAACCTCTAAGTGGAATTTGCATAAAATAGTTCTGGTATTATTATTCACTGTTCTTCCAGTGACAGATATGTCAAGGCCTTAAAACCTAAAAGAACAATTATGCTATTGTATCTCTCGGAGGATTCAAGGGGTGTGTCTTTGGTGAAAAAGTGCTATTAGAGCTTTGAAAAGCAGTAAAAAGACAGCCCAAGGGGCTCTTTAGCTAGTCATTTTAAAAAGAATGCCTGGGCTTTAAGTGTCTTAAAGTACATTTATTCAACTCTTACTTTGTGCTTTAAAAAAACTGCTAATAATTAATGGCTGTAACATTTTTTTTTAACATTTGCATTAGCTATAAATAAAAACTCTTGATAAAACCTTTATTGATTAACTTAAACTGTGATTCTCTTGTGAATGCTTCTGTATTTCTGTCAAGCATATTGCAAAGAATTATATATAAGCTTTTTGGTTAAGCTAATATTGAGGAAATCATTGAACAATTATAGACCAAAACAGGAACTAATCAGTAAATCCATTACTTGAACAAGCTAGCTTAACATAACATGTCTGACATTAAAAATGAGGGATTGATAACTAATGTATCATTACAGCTGGATGTGCCATAAAAGTCAGCAATCCAAATGTAATTTTATATTAAGTATGTTCATGATTTTAGCTTTAGACTCGTTGGAGTTTGGGTAAAAATATATATTGTGAAGTTCTCACTAGAGAACAAGTTGGAACAAGCCTGTAAAACACAAAATCACTAAGCAAAGAAAGAACATGTAAAATAAGTATAAAAAATGGATTGGACTTGAGAATATGGAGCAGAGAGACATCAAAAAGAATTTAAATAGGGAAAATCAAGACCTGAATTAGCAAACTTTAATTGTTGCTGACACTAGCCAGCTAATAAATGTACTTTAGAGTAAGACCAAAAATGGCATGAAATTAATTTATTTCATACCCTCCACTGTAGAACAGTGTAATTATGAACTTGGCAGCCAGGTGCTGGATTGGCCAGAGACCAGGTTAATATACAGTATTTGATTATAAAATGATTCATTATAAATATGGCAGGTCTATCTCTTTCTTATCAGGATTGACATATATCAATATAAAGTAAATGAGGAAGAAGTGCTGGCCTTAGCCAGCTATTTCAGTTATTAAAGCATACATTGTTATTACATATAGAGTACACTGAGGTGATACTCGGTTCCCACTGTAATAGACACTTTACAGCTACTGGAGTTACATGGAAACTCTTGGAGCAGAGAAAACATAGAAAACAGGAGAAATTATTATGCTTTAAATTTTACAGACTGAATACAGCAACTTCCATTAAAATTCTTATAAATAACAGTAACTTCATCTTAATATTCTTTACATATTCTATACAATAACCATAGAAAATACCATAAAAGCCAGAGTAATGTTAGCTATTTGGAAAAATTAAGCTGTAAAGTTTTTAATGGTGACCACTCTAACAGAATGTGAGTGGTTAGAAAGTCTGATGAGGTATGTATAAGGTTATGTCCATATAATTTCAATTTTGTCATGCCAATATTTAGGTAAAGCTGGCAGCAGTCGATTTCTGATTCTGGATATTAATCTATATTTTATGTGATATTCACTTAGTGCTTAAGTACCTGTTCTAATTAAACTCAGTATGAATCTTGCAGGATGTAGCATGCAGTGATGGGGGACTCAGGTTTTGCACTATGTAGCTCATTTTGCATTTACATTGCTGGAAGTTTTGTCATCTTACAGACATGTAGAATCAGGGCTATTGTTTTGAGATCTTGGTCACATGCTTGCTGTATGTGTGCAAATGCATATTTGTGCATAGATAAATAAGAAGAGGTATGCTTCTGTATCAGAACTTAATTTATTGCAACATTCGGATGCTGGCATTTGGGCCAATATGCATTTTATCACACTATTAGATGATTTAGGATTCTGCAAAAATATATTATGGAAGTGTGGATGGATGGCACTTTATAAACATAAGACTGAACCATACCTCTTATCTGTCCTTGAATTTTAGGATTGTCATTGACTTTGCATGAAAAATTCTCCATAGCCTTCCTCAATGTACAGTAGTGTTGTCTTTTAAAGATTAGAATTTATAAAGCAGAACATTATTGTCAGATTTTAAAATACAGTTAGGCTTTCTTTCCAGCTGCATTCTTTGTTAAAAGCTGCTTAAATTCCCATATATTTAATGATGTCTTTTTAATGACTTTTCCTGATTTAAACCCTTTCTCCATAATTTAATTTTTCTTCTCCTTTTCTTTTTGTCGCCAGCTAATGTAAGAGCATTCTGACAGGACCATATTTAATTAAGGAAACAGGCCAAATTCTGCCCTCAGTTAAAACCCATTCAGCTTCCAAGTTGATGGGCAATGTGGAGATGGAGACTGGCATTTGTCCTAGCTGGTAGATTTTGTACAGTAGCAGACAACAAGCTCGGTCAGAATGGGGCAGTGGTCAAGCACGGACCTTGGTCTGCAAAGTCTAAGTGGACAGGCAGGATGGGAAGCACTTGCAGTTTTTGCTCCGAATGCTTTAGGCAAAAATAGTCTCACAATCTCCATTTCTACCCCAGCATTCTTACTAGCCTTTGCTGCACTTTTTCAGGTAGGCATTTCATCAGAAGAATGTACTGACAGGGAGTTTAAGAGAAAAATAGGGCAGCGGCCTTGCTATTTGGCTAAAAATGGTAGCAAGGAAGAGGCCATTATTAGTTTGATAGAGAAACAGGGGGTCAGCTGTCAAAGCTGGTACTGCTGCCGGGGTGGTGGGGAGGAGGTGCAATAAGGGCCAACTAGAATAAATAAGCAGAGCAAAGCTCTGAAATGGGGGAAAGGAGCTTAAATGTCATAGTCAGGGGATTGATGGATTCAAGGTGTGGGAAAGATACATTGGGTCAGACTGAAAGGCAAAGCAGATGTTCCTTAGTTGTAGAGGATTGTACAGAGAAGGTGCTGATATGAATATGTGGGAGGCTAGAAAGGAAGAGATGTAGTGAGGGAGGTAATTAGGGTAAAAGCAGAAGATAAGGGCCTGAACAAGTGTTTTAGAGGTACGGTCAGAAAGAAACATCTGACTATCGAAGACACAATTAAAGGAGAAATAGCAGAATTTGGATACAGCCTGCTTACAGGGAAAAAATGAGAAGAAAGAAACCAAAGAACCTATCAAAGCTGTGGGCCCAACCAAGAGAAAAGGTTGTGGGTTTATTATATACAGTGAATGATGTCAGCATGAGGGGCACTCACAATAGCATTTCTGAAATGTGACAATGCTAATGGGTTTGCAGCCGTGTGACTCAAAGAAGTTGGCCCATTTTTATTCTGAAAGAAGATGGACTTACCTAAATGACAGAAATAGCTATTGTCCCAGAGGTACCAGCCTTGCTCCCACAGAATTCTTTAGGAATGGTTCTTTCAGGCATAGCATTTCTGTTTTCTAGAAGAAAACATTCCTTTCTCTAAAAGTGTCTAGAAGTCAACATACATCTTTTGGATAGGTATATGCAAGTACAGAATTATACCCAGTATATGTCAGTAGGTTTGTCTACTTCACCATTAGTATGTTTGCCGTTTGGTATAACCTTTTGCATTACAAATAGAAGCATGTGTGGCAGAGGCTTCTCTCAGCCCCTGAATGCCCAGTTCTTTTGAACATGGAGGGAAAATTCCAAGAAATATTAATTCATCTGTTCAGATTACTATACTGTAAAACATTTGTTTGTGTCTTGTAGCATCTTGATGTGAGTGAGGTATTTATGTTGGTATGGAAAGCATATTAAATATTTAAGGTTGTATGTCAGCTTACTAGTTTTGGAGCTTTGGGGACAGGGACTATTTTTACTGTATATCATGAACAACACCAAGTACAAGAGATCCTTGACCTGCTAGTCCTCCAGGAACTGCTGCAGTAAATAATAGTGGTAGAGGAACAGTCTGTCATTCTAACACATTGCTGTTACTGTTGTAGTTCAAAGTGAAATGGAAGGATCATCTTGACAGTACTTAACTGGTTCTGGTTTGTGGTGGTTGATATATTTGTCCTTATTACAGTAAATTCAGTAAAAGATACTGTGTCAAGCTCTGACCCTGGCAGTTACTGAAAACCCCAAGCTTCTAATGAATGCAGGTGTGCTCCAGGTGGTCAGCATCCTTCATGATCAACCCCTATTCATATACATGCATACACACATACACACATGCCCCTACTGTAAATCGGGCACAACGCTTGATCATCTGTGGAAAACAACAGTAATACCTGAAATCTGTGTTGATGCCATCATTCAAAAGAGGGGCAAGGGCTAAACAATAATACTACACTGAAGCTGAGAGCATTGTGGCACACTAAATGTTATGCTGTGCTTTTCTATGCAGTCTTCTGTTCTGTCCTTCATGGACCGGATTGGCCTCCTATTGCATTTCTTGGACTTGCTATTTCTCTGTTCAGGTATTCCTTCCAGAACTGGGCAGCATGAGCTGCAAGTTTGGTAGGTGTGGGAGCTGGAGCTGCTCTACACCATCCAGCTGACAACACTTCTTTCCCTCCCACCAAAATGAAAGAACAGATCAGTGCTGCCCTGCTTGTGAGGTCAGCTGTGGGTCTAAGCGCAGGTTGTGCTGTATTATCAATGCCTCAGGAGAACCCTGGAATTAGTGCTGTCTCCCCAAAAGTTCAAAGGGAAGGTGAGGAGTGAGTAGTTAACAAAGGAATGAGAACAGACCCCCAGATCTGCCTTCTCCAAATGCAACTGAGTCCTTGCCCAAGAGGTTTAGTAGCATATCTTAACTTGGAGGTATCTCAATACTTTCTGGGTGTCAGTATTTTGGATAACTTAGATGGTGTCACCTATCATTAATCTATGCCTCCTCTGCCAGTCAGGATTCTGACATTGTCTGTGGGTGGGTAATAAGAGATCCAGTACCTGAAAAGTTTCATTGTACTCCCTGCTGTTTCAGATCTGAAGATGGGCTTGCATGCCTGAAAGCTTGTCTGTTCTTTTCTAACTATGTCAATTGGTTTAACAATTTCTATTACGTTTCTGTACTAACTGTGCCTCTAGTCTATTGCTCATTGCACTGTGCTTTTTCCTCAATTACCCTTAAATACATCCCCTTCCTCTTCAGTTTTCTACTTTTTTTCTGTCTTTCTATTT
Organism: Scopus umbretta; assembly: GCA_013400535.1. NCBI lineage: Eukaryota > Metazoa > Chordata > Aves > Pelecaniformes > Scopidae > Scopus > Scopus umbretta. The sequence continues at coordinate 22,604 of VZTL01042231.1, read as the reverse complement.
TTTCTTCTATCATCCCTTTTCGTATATTTATTTCCCATATCTGCTGCCCTGTTTCATTTTAAAAGTCAGGACATAAAACACAAGTTTATAAATTACACCTTCTGACTATGCTGGTTATACTGTCTTGGCCTGAGTCACCTTTCACACCTATAAGGCTTTGTCTTTTTCATTCCATTAGTCTTTGCTTTTGAAGGCTTCAGCATTCTTCTAATAGCAGCCTGTTTCGAGGGATAGCAGCATTGCAGGACAGACTCTAGAAAAAAGCTAGTTAGAGAAAGATTTGTCTTGACAAAAATGTCAGTCAGAAGAAGTTTGATCTGACAGTATTTTCAACTCACGACTTGGAGGAAAAAGTACTTTGAAAATTTTCAGAGGAGACCAGAAAATTGTTCAGGAAGGTAAATATTGAAATTTATTTGATTTTTTTTCCCCCCAGTCATTGAGAGAACATGCCATTCCTAACGAAGGAATTCACAGAAATTATCCAGTCCAGAGTGACTTGTCTATTATAACGTTCCAATGCACTATGCAAATACGTAACTAAAAACATTTTTCAGATGGAATGAACATTAGGATTATGCAACACTTTTTATAATTGGAGACTATTTTTTAATTCTCAAAAGATCCATAAAAAATAAAAAATTAGGAGTTACATTTACGTTTCAAAATATTTGAAACTGCAGAAAAGCACATTCTAGGAATCTAAACACATTTAACTCTTTGTTTTGGAAAGTAATGTCACTTGTCTTGTCCCCTTTATATTCCTTTCATTCCTACTAGGCAAGGTCTTATTTTTTTGTACTGAGGGCTTTTTCTAAGGATCCTTTTTCTAAGAATATGACTAGGAATTCTATGCAGTATGCAGTCCCACTATTTTGTGATCCTAGCTGTTATATTATTTAAATTGGAATTGTTCCTGTAAAACAAATGGATTGTGTAATATCGTGACTTTTCTGGAACCTAATAATTTTGTCTTTTCTGTCCTGAGCTTCTTGGACAAGCAAAGTGGGGGATATATTTTATTATTTTCTCTGAGGGTTGGAAGTTCTTGCTGTTTCTTGCTAGTAATATTTGTAAGTCTGTGACTTGCTATGTGGGTTTGGAGAGTGAGTAAGTAGGTTGCAGTTCATCCTGACTGGTCTGTCAAGCTTCAGTATTGATTTTGAGGAATTTTCTTCTTTTTTAGGTGATTGTCCATCCTGTATGTCTCCTGGAGGGTTAGTGTTTTGAAGAACTTGTTGGCAATGCATCAACTTATATGGCCACTAGAAATATTGGTTTCCCTACCTTCTGTGGTTGCAGTGACATCTCTTATTCAAGAACCAGGAAGACAGAGAATCAAGACCAGGAGCTTACCAAGAGAGCCTTGAGGACAGCCTCTGCAGGTAAGCTTCAGGCATATTATTTTAGTCATGTCTTCATTTGCCTAGGGAGAAATTGGTTGAAGAAGTAGAAGAGGATAGGACAAGTTATTTTGCTAGCATTTTTGTTGCAGTCACTGAAGAATGATACCTTTCTGAGAAGACTGTAGATAGAACAAACATTTATTACTCTGTCTCTCTGGTGAGGAATGAGAACAAGGAAAAGACAGAGAGCAGGTGTTTGAGTTTACATATAAAGATATTAAAAATGGCAAAAAGAGGGAGTTTTGGTTGTAACACACATTTCATTTTCTCCTCAATCTTTGTCTTACATTATGTTTTGAAGAATGGATGAAGAGGGCTTAGAGATTTAACTTTTACCCATCTCTTTAGTAAAAGTTTACACTCCCACTAGTAATTCAGTCATAGTTTTACATAGAAGTCAATTGCAAGTATTGTGACATTTTGAATACATTCTTGAAAAACTTCCTGATTATTCTCTTTCCTGTCTCAAAATTGTTCTTACCTCCCCAAGACATCACAGAGAAGTTAATATAGAAATGACCTGTTGGAAGATTTCTAAGCAGCTGTCAAATCTGGCACGTAACTGAAGGCAAATTTTAACTATTACTGTAGCCTATCACTTCCTCATCATGCTGGAAATGTCTGTCAATGAGTGTACTGAAAAAGGGGTATTCAAACCAACTTGTTGCAGAAAACAATACTGCAGCAAAAACAGTATTATAAAATTTTGTGTGACATTTTGAGAAAAGTGCTAATTTCATGGGGAGTTCTAGGAAAAAGTGCCAATTTCATGAAAATTCAGGGGGAAAAGATAGGTTGGAAGGTTTTACTTGGGAAGTATAAAAACTGTAATGACTGTAAAAGATATACAAGTGTAATAATGAAAAATACTCTTTTACTAGTGTATATTAATTGCCTCATATCATGCTGGCAAAATGCAGAAACGTGATGTTTTAATCCATGTATGATGAAATGCAGCTTTACATTAATTTGCAAACAGGTCTAAAAATGATATCTTAAATCAGTGTCTTTTGGAGTTCTCTGCAGGCACAAAGACTTCTGCCTCCTTACTGTAGCCTAGAAGTATCAAGGTCATCCTGAGTTTAGATGTCTAGCCCATGTGAATAAACAAATGTGGTTGATTATTTGAACAGACTATACAAGGCTGAGCCTTCTGTTATTGCTCCTTCTCTTTTTACTCTTTGAGGTTTATGGGGGCACAGGAAGAGCACACTGTATGAAAGCAGCACATTCAGGCAGTGGTGGGAACAGTTTACTGTTGAATTTGAAATGAACGTAAAATAAAAGGTGAGAAAAATCAGAATAGGTTTTGTGATTATTTAGATTTTCAGTGATTTACTTGACTTCTCTGCTATAATGTAATCAGTGAGAGAGGTGGAAAATGTAATGTAACCTTCAAAAGGCAAAAACTGTGGAATTTGGATGTGTCTATTCCCAAAATTTCATTCAGTCTTTCTCTGGAAGTCTTGTCTGCTTCCAGTGGAGAATGCTAATAGCCAGAGTGAAACTATCAAAAGAATATAGATAGCTTAATATAATTTTCACAAGACAGGCAGTGGTAGCTGCTCATATGTGGTATGAGCATTTTACCACCCATAGCACTTTAACAGCTGAGACTGACTCTGGAACAGTGGTCGAATTTCAGGTAGATTTAGGCAATTGTTTGAGCCCCCTGGTCCAGATTTGGGAAAGCTGCAAATCTACTTCATAGGGTCAGCACCAAAGTATAGAAATCTCTAAAGCTAATCTTATTGATGATGTTTGTCACCTTGAGATGCAATTGTATGAGAATGAATGATATTGCATGTTTTTAGCTCTGCTGAACTAAAAACAGAAACATGTTTTCATAGATTTGTATACAATTGAAATGGTAGAATTACTGAATGAAGGATGTTTAGCATATCTGATCTGGTATCTCTCTTCCTTTGAAATTTTCTCTTAAGACATCTACATTTTCTGATTATTAATCTCTCTAACTGTGCTTGAATTTAATTATAAATTGCCTAAAATAACCAAAAACTAAGAGTATCTTCATGGGACTCCAACAGTTTCTCTGCAGAGTCACAAAAAAAAAAAAGAATATATGCTAAAATCAAAATGTGTGACCTCAGCTATTCCCAAAGTTGTTTGAAAAGCACTTCCAAAAGAATGAGGAGATGGACTATAACCTGGCTATAGAGTAGAAAGAAATTGTATAGTGTCCCTCATACAGAATACTTAATAGAGAGATGACTCTTTACGGAGTGGTAACTTTAAAAGGCAATTTTATTGACTTACAGAATACCTGCAAGTCCAGCAAAAGATTAAATATTATCTGAGAAGTCCACTATAGTTTAGCAAGAGATCAAAGAGTTCCATTAACAGTGCAGTAGGAGGTAAAATATATATATAGCAAAGGTTTATGTAGTTCTGATGAGGCTCCCCTAGGGAACTGGAAGAGACTCAGTAGGTAAGAAGGAGATAAAGGAGGGGGGAGATGGGTGAGCTATTATTGCCAGTCTAGAAGGAGGAAGCAGAACAAATTATTCTAATGGTAGTTTTTAGGAATACATCTTGAATGCACAACCTGATCGCAATAATTGAATGTGATAAAATCCTAGACAGTGAACTTTCTTTTAGCACAAACATGTCAAGACAAAAATATCAAGTCAAGTAAAGACCCTCCACCCCCTTCCTGACATCATGGTTCAACATTTGTCATGGTTGGCAAACTAACCCTGAACTTACTGAAACAACATTTTTAAAAAAGCCACAGTGGGAAAATGGTGAACACTATCTCCTATTTTCCAACTAGTTGCGGTTGGGAGGACTTCTAGAAGTACATCTTTTTTGTAACTAAAGAAAAAGAAGAGAGAATATTATCACAGTTCTAAAATCCTGGAAATAATGGAGGGTCTAGGTAAAGAGTCTAGCTGAGGCCATAGATCTACACCAAGAACTAGCATGCTAAAACCATAGAAATAATCAAAAAGTTCTACTTTTTTGGCTTTCATGATTGTTGTTAGTAAAAGACTTGATGTACCAAGCTGATAGTAATATCACACCTGATGGGAAGCCAATGCACATCCTTGGGACAGGTCACCACTGATGAGCTCTGGCTAAAGGCAGTGAAAAGGGTCAACACCATCAACTGCACTTAGCTCACAATAGAATGGAGCAAACTACACTCACAACACAAGATGAGAAATGTGTTTCCATTTAAATGTGCTATAGACAATTTTTCAATGCTCTCAATATTAAACTGCACAGTATTAACTGGATATGTGGGTTCAGGATCTGTATTTGGTTTCCGAGGCTTTAAAAAGTACATTTATGGGAAATAATGCCACTTCTGTCTTCTTCTCCCACCTCTAAAAAAAACCAAACAAACCCTGTAGCTTTCTTTATGCTCATATGAAGATCTAGAGGGTATAACTTCATATACTTTAGATCCTTTGGCAAATGAATCATCTACCATGCCGCATCTTTTCTTCCTTAAGTGGGTAGAGCCTTAGGCCTTGCATCAAATTGTACAGTACACAATTTCTGAAGTTGAACCAATTTTATTTTATTTCTAGTTCACAAATTATTTGATTGAGTCAAGTGCAGTCATGAGGTGGAAAAGTGGTGATAGATGACTATGATAAATGCACTTTAAAGAAAAGTGCCCCAAGAAAGCTGTGCAGATGTATTCAGCTGCATAATATCAGATTTCCATGAAAAGGGTAGCCGTTGATATGCTAGAAGAACTCCCACTAATGGAATCATAATTAGTGCAAGCTACCTGCCTCCTGTGCAAAGTCAACTTTCCCTTGTCACGCAGAAGAAAGTAGTAGTATTTTAGTAAAGCTTGATGTTTTGCTACTTTTATTTCCAAATGGACTTTAAATTAAACCTTTTCTCAGGCAATAATTGGAGATTGGAATTGCCTACTAGAGCTGTATTTGGAATTGTACTTGCTATATATGTAGCTTATGAGATGCTGAAATTAAGTTTTCATGTGTGGTGGTGTGGGCTGTTCAAGGACCCTGAGCTGTTACTTGGGGCAGCTGGTACCACGGCCTGCAGGTTCAATTGCTGAATTATCTGCATCAATGTATCTTGGGTACTTCACACTGAAGTCACTTGTCCATTTGCAGTCCGGATATACCCACTGAATAATGAAAGCACTGAGTGAAAATAAAGATGACAAGCAATGTTGATAATTTATCCTGGAAAAGGAATTTTTTTTCAGTCATAGGATTTTGCTGTTAGATTTTGGCCCAAGAATTGTTCCTGAAATCTGAGGCACTTTAGGGTCTCCAAATAGTGGGAAGCAAACTGATCAGTTTGGAGTGAGGGTATTGTCTCCCACACTAGAGCTGCTCTTCTCTGCAATAGTTGTGTGGATGGCTGCATCCTCAGTCAGGGCAAGGACTTCTGAACTGCTTGAAACACTACTACAATGAGCATTCATCTCTAGAACATCAAAACAGACCTGGTCATTCATATGCCTGAAAGCATTCAATTTGTTTTATTATGGATATATATTTAGGTCTTAGCTGTGCTGCTGCTGGCTGTAGTCTCACTGAAAATTGTATGGGCTACAGTACCAGGACAGAGGGCCGAACAAAAAGTAGTCACAATGGATTCAGCAGAGGTCCATGTATGACTGCCGGTTAAGAAACAGGTCCTATTTGTCAATACAATATAAAGAATACAAAAGAAATCTAGAAAATTGGGTTCTTTAAATTTGGTGTAATGCCACTGAAAGCAGTGGAGCTTCTCTGATTTATAGAAGAGAAGCATCTCAACTGTAATATTTTATTATTGCATTTTAGTGGATAATTGAATATGAGGAAACTGTGCACATTGTATAGATTTTCTTGTAACAGCAAAACAGGATTTTGCCAAACTTTTAATGAGAAGTCATTCTTAGTGTGTAAATTCCATTATTGTCAGTGGGTGAATGTGTAAAGCATGACTGAACCAATCACATAGTCTTTATTTTAAACTGCTCAGTATTAGTTTTCAAAGCATTTTCTATAGTTCACTACACTGCTCAAATAACAGGATTTGCAGCAATATTACTTGGTAAGAAAGGGTTAAGAAGTGAAAGATAAAGAGCTCCAAGTGTCATTGTTTTAGTACCAGTAATGTTATGTCTCTGCTACAGTGCATAAAGAAAAGAAGAAATGCTAACAAGAAAAAAAAATCACACTTTAAAAAACTTTCCTGAGTCTAAGGAATGTACTTTTAAATTTGTGCCAGTTACAGTAATTAGTAAACTTGTTCTTAATAGTGTTGTTAAAATGTAATTTTTTCACACTTTCTTTGACTTTGACACTGCTGCTTTTTAAACTTCATTTTGCACTTTGTTCCATTGTTCTTTAATCTGCTGCACTTTGCATTTAGTATCACTGAAATTTCGCACTTACTATGTCAATAACATCTGGCAAAATTGCCACCTATTAAGAGTAAGTGTTCTTTTTTCTCCTGTGAGAAATGTGATGGTGTATTATATTGGTTTCCCTTGAGAGGCTAAGGAGACAATTTTAAAGCAGATAAATGCATTAAAGAAATAACCTGAACTACAAGAGAAGGTTAACGAAAGTCAGAAACTTTTTACTTTTTTTTTTTCACCCTTTTTTCCTTTGATAAAAGCATCCTGTACATGTGGGGAGTGAAAAAATAATTCAGTTATGCAATCTTTTGCACGTTTGGATGTATATTACATTTCATAATGCTACTGCAGGACCCTTTATGTTCTCATAGGCTTTATCAACACCAATATTTTTCTGCTCATGTTGGATATGTGTCAGTTTAATGATGTATTGCAGCAAGTGTGCTGGTAAGTTGAGCACTGCTGGATCATTGTGAAAACACAGAGTGGTTTTCCAGAGATGCAGTAGACAAGAGTAGGCCTGACTTTGAGTTCTCCACCTCCATGGTCAAGCACTGTTCCAGTTCATTTGTGCCTGAAGCGAGAACCAGGCTCCTTCTCACAGCAGAAATATTCTACTGAAGGAAGATGGAATGGGTTGCAGTGAAGTCATCACCCTAGGCTCCTCTGTACTTACCAGCCCAGCTAGAAAACTTCCTGACCCTTTGCCATTACCCATAGCTGGAAGGTTGACTCCACTTTGGGCATACTGTCTTCAGTAAGACCTTCCTGGGTTAGGACTTACACATGCGTGCCTGCATATAGTCTGACCTTTAAAGTGTGTAACATTCTCCTGAACTTAATATCTTGAGTGTGCCTGTGTATCATGGTTTGACTCCAGCCGGCAACTAAGCACCACACAGTCGCTTGCTCACTTCCCCCAGGTGGGACAGGGGACAGACTCAGGGCGGTAAAAGTGAGAAAACTCATCAGTAAAGACAGTTTAATAGGTAAAAGAAGCCACGCACACAAGCAAAGCAAAACAAGAAATTAATTCACTGCTTCCCATCAGCAGGCAGGTGTTCAGCCATCTCCAGGACAGCAGGGCTCCATCATGCGTAACAGTGACTTGGGAAGACAAACGCCATCACTCCGAATGTCCCTTCCTTCCTTCTTCCCCCAGCTTTACATGCTGAGCATGACATCATATGGTATGGGATATCCCTTTGGTCAGTTGGGGTCAGCTGTCCCGGCTGTGTCCCCTCCCAGCTTCTTGTGCCCCCCCCAGCCTACTCACTGGTGGGGTGGGGTGAGGAGCAGAAAAGGCCTTGACTCTGTGTAAGCACTGCTGGGCAGTAACTAAACCATCCCTGTGTTATCAACACTGTTTTCAGCACAAATCCAAAACATAGCCCTGTACTATCTGCTGTGAAGAAAACTAACTCTATCTCAGCCAAAACCAGTACACTGTGTTTCTTATATATACACTGCTAGTAAATGAAACTTAATTTACAGAATGAAGTATGGCCTGTGTGACAGACTTTTCCTTTGCCATGGATAAAATCTAGGAGAAACTGAGCCTCCACTCATGCCATACACATGCTGAAATAATGGTGAGCTTCAAATAATTGTGCACAAGGCAAGGAAGGAAAAAGCTTCACAGAAGGAAATTCTGTAGCACTGTTTACAGTATAGGGTCAATTTTCATAATACTACCTCCCATGGCATTGCAGGAATGTGACCTGAGAAAGGCTAAGGGAAATACAGCATGTTCCAGAACTGTCAAAGACATAGGGAATCTTTCCATTGACTTTAGGAGAGCTTTGGCTTGAGCCTGCATTGCAAATGCAAACTATATGGCCTGATTGAAAAAACAGGAGGGATAGGGAGGGATAGGAATATAATGAACTGAGACACAGGGGTGGGATTTTGGTACTTTGGCAGATGGTGGAAGGGCATTCCGTGTCTGTAAATCCTCATGTCAGGACTCACTGTTGCAAACACAGTGATATCTGGCTTTGCATGAGGCATGTGAATTTTGTGTCTAGCTACATGCACAGCTCCAGTTAGCATAATGAGAACTGTGCATGTATTGAATTACAGAGAGAGTAGACTTGAGCAGAAAAAGATCTGTCCCCATGGAAAAGGAACTTAACAATTAGACTAAAGAAATGGATTGTTCTAAAATTGGTACACTTGATCTTTATTCAGCATATTGTTAAAGAATAAATATTCTTTAACAGAAAGAAGAATTTAATCTTCTCTGTACAGATACATGTATGAGACTTAAAAACATAAATGGCTTGAATCTGTATGTTTGAATTCAAAAGAAGTTTTACCTGAGTAAAGCAACATAGGGACTAGTTCATTGCCTTAGTGACTTTGATATATAAGATTATTATAGAATACATCTCATCTGAAATAATTTGAACTAATAATATTACAGATTTGCTATCTGGCTACAGTGCAATGCATCTTGCTATGGTTTTCAATTTGCACGTAATATTTATAATGGCATTTATTAGCTTGTTGCAGTATAAATCTACCCAGGTGATGTGTTACTGCTTAAACTTTGAATGTATGTCTTGGAGGACACAAATAGCAAAATAAGGCATGCCTGAACATTTTCACTGTTTTCTTTCTTCCATGTGTACAATTAAGGCTCAGATATTTGCATCTGAATGGATCTTGTATTGTAATATGGAGTTTACATACCACTGGTTACAAATAACGAGATGGTGAAGAACAACAATTGTATTTCTCCTCCCAGATTTTCCCTTTTCTTAAATTTTTATTCTTCATTCTTTATTTGCTGCAATTTAAAAATCTTTCCCCTGACATGAATGCATTTTCTTCCGACAAATTGACTCTTCTGACACTTTATATTTTAGAATAATTTTATATCAAAAAAGATTATTCTTAACAATACACAAAGAGGACTCTAATGAGCACAAACATGAATCAAGTGGTTGTGTGCTGTCCACTGTTATCCAGCATGATACTGCATGGCTCATTGTTAGCCTTCCTTCTAAAATTAAGTCATGTCAAATATCCTAATTTAGAAAAAGACTACTTGTTTCCTTCTTCTGTAAATCCACCCAGAGTTGACAGTGGTGGTTCATTAACTTTCAGTTGGTGACATAACTGGAGACTCAAGCAAGTTCTTAAAGTGATTGCAAGACTTAACTGTCCCAAAGCAGTTATTTTACTGTTTAAAGCCATGTTGTGGTAGATTACATGCAGCTAGCTCACGTGAGCCTTGTTCACACTTTGTAATGCTGTTCTTGGTAGGTAGTTCCCATGATTTCCTGGGGAGGATTTAGAGAGTAAGTCAAGGTTTGGCAACTTTTCAAAGTTGAGGTGCCAGATGGTATTTTTCTTTCCCAAATTAGAAGTTAAGCATGCTGTTAGAAACTCAGCAAGAGCTGGGAGATATTGCCTTTCACAGAAGCAAGATGCTGCCAATCACCTTATTGGAGGTATCATCCCTCTGCACAAAGCTGTAGTTTCTCAGCCCCTGTTGAGCATGGAAGGTGGGGGAGCCTCTGCCTCTCACAGGTGCCCCTCTAAAGATGTGCTTTGTCTCCCAGCTCCCGAGCCTGCGTAAGCCCTGCTGCGTGCCGTTAAGAGACTGCCTATGGACCATCCTGGCCATCCAAGCTGAAGGCTGGCCATCCCTAGAAAAAGAATTTTATGGATAGAGAGGAGAGGCCATAATCTAACCCCTAGTCAGGGGAATCAGTTTGGATCGTCATAGTGGTGTCCCCATCTGATAGGTGTTTCTCTGTGTGCTCTCTATTTCTATTATCCCTGTGTTGTGGCTATTTTTGAGGTTGTTTTTCCTCCAAATTCAGACTTAAATAGGTGACTAAAAGGTCAGGCCTTCAGCCTATAGGGTGTGTCCTTAGGCAGTTACATTCACAGGAGGTGCTTCAGGGGAAACTCATTTGTTGCAGGTAGGCAAGTGATTCAGCTGCCAGCACCCATTTTCTGGCATCTGAAAGTTGGCAAAAATGATAGTCTACTTCCCTGTTTAGCTGCAGTCTGTCAGCTGAAAGCTGCTGCATTTTGCATTTCTGAATCTCTTTCATGTCACCAGAGATCATGATCCCTTGTCTGGAATCACCGAACTTGTTCATGACGGCAATCTTGCAAACTGGCAAGCACTGAATCTCCACAGAGATGCCTCATGGCATAAGGTCCTTTAAGTCTCCTACTTGTGAACTAACAAGAAGAAGAAATGTTGGAAAAATAGCACTTTTTATAACCTGTGAAGTTAGAGATTGTCTTGCACTGCTAACCAGTGCCTCCACTCAGTGAGAGGGAAACACAAACATACTAAAAAGAGAGGGGGCCTTTCTGAAGCAAGTAAACACAGATCCAGTAAGGCGATCTGGCCTATCCTTCAGACCATACGAAGGCTCGGTGCTCCACAGCTGTTTGAATCAGGCAGGTGTATTGGCTCCTGAGAGGACTCTCAGGAAGGGCTTACATGGCTCCAGTGACAGAGTCCTCTCATGCAACTAGTAGGATCTCTGCTGAGTTATCTGAATTCATGGTGGCAAGAAGAGTGTTGGAGGACAGCATCACTGCACTGCTTTGGCAGCCGAGTACCTGCCAGGAAGCAGAGTGGTTCACTGGTTCTCAGGCATGAAAGTGGCATTTCTCATGAGTGTGGCCATCAGCAGATTCAGATCTGACTAGAGGTTGGGGTGTGTTGGACGAGTGTCGTCAAAAGTCCAGAATCTCTTGGCTACTCCCAACTGACAGCTCATCTCCTACCGTATCATAAAAAAAGAGTGCAGAAACTATGTTGATGCTTTCTCCATCAACCTACCAACTTAACACCAGTTTTAAACAAAAAGGAACGCAAACCAGCTTGACATTTAGCAAGATTGTTCTGATACAAGAAATATGTTGCAAGCCTGAAGACAGGTGCATTACTACTAAGAAGGATTTTGTTATGAATGTTCTCATTACAGTGTGTCATGGGTAACTAACAGCATATAGTTTGTGCCTTGAGGTTCAGCTTTGCTGTTGTTATATTTTTGTCACATGGTTTTATGTTAATCTTTTAGATTAAATGGTAAATATAGAAGTCTTTATTCAATTAACAAAGTAGTAGTCTTTAAGAGATGGTGATTGAAATAAAATGGTGAGAAATAGAAGTTCTGTATCCTCTTAAATATGAAATTACAGCATAAGAGTGAACACATGCAGTACAGTAAGTGATGGAATAAAAACAGGAAAGAGCAAAAGCAATCCCGAAACCTGCCCCAGGTCTCTGTTCAGCAAGTAAATGTTCAAAATTTACTTAAGCTTTTTTACCCCTTCTGCATGTATCCTAAGTTCTGCATGTGAATATTCTCATGCATAATGTTAGGTATTTGCTCTTATTGGTTTCAAAGGGACACAGCTGAAGTTTGCTGCCGACTATAAATCTCTCACCGTAGTTTTCTATCTGAAATAAAATAATGGACTCTTTTCATATGTTTATCTTCCTTCTAGTAAATGACCCAAATGAGGTATGCATTTTAGTCCTGGACTTTGACTGTAATAGTCATCCTTATTATTACTATTTAAGTGATTTCAATAGACTACTAACAGTAACCTGGAGTAATGTAGCATGTGCATGACAGTGCCAGCTAGCAAGGAAGAAGAGAACCTGCCTACAGAGCCAAAAGAGCAAACTGCAGCCCACAACTCTACTTATTAGACAGCTAGGTAACGTGTTCTCTGTCCTTATAGCAGGTAGGCAGATATGAAACATGGTAATTATCTGTCCCTTATCTTATCAATAATTAATACTTTTCACTTGCATTCTGTTCTCTTCTTTCTAGTTACTACAGCTTATTCATCACCTTGCTGCGTGTCCTGTTCTGTGCATTTCCACAGCTGTCACGTGTTTGTTTTCTTGTACTTTTCTTGGACAGAAAGACACACAGAAAATTTTGGATTATTTTTTGTAATCAGTAGATCCCTAAATATATATTGCTAAATGTTTTGAAAGAAAGCAAGATCATGTCATTATCATGGGGTTGAGGGGTGGTTTTCTCTGCTTACTCTGCCAACAGCATGTCAGCTGCAAGTAAAAAGCAGTAAGTGCTCGGAGCGTGAGTCTATATTGCTTTGCAGCTGTTTAGGTTATATTGGTATTTTTCTTTTAATACTCCTCTGACATATCAATTGTCTTATGCATTGCAGCTTCTTTACAGCAATCCTACCGTAAATGCCCAGCAGGGCATTTAACTGAGCATCTTATTTGCCTCATCCTCAGAAGTACGTTTGCTGAGGATCTTTACCTTTATCCTGACTGTGACAGTAGGACCGGGGCTGACAGAGCTTGGATTTTCTCTACCTTTCCCTCACAGACAGAAGCCACTGAGGAACCTATGTGACTGGTGTAACTTATCATAGTGTCATGGTTTAACTACCCCCAGTTGGCAACTAAGCACCACGCAGCCGCTCACTCATCCTCCCACCCCCCCAGTGGGATGGGTGAGAGAGTCGGGAAAAAAAACCAAACCTGTGCTTGAGATAAAGGCAGTTTAATAGGACAGCAGAGAAAGAGAAAATAATAATAATAATAATAATAATGAGAAAAGAATATACAAACCAAGTGATGCACAATGCAATTGCTCACCGCCCACTGACCGATGCCCAGCCCGTCCCTGAGCAGCGATCGCTGCCCCCTGGCCAACTCCCCCAGTTTCTATACTGAGCGTGACGCCGTATGGTATGGAATAGCCCTTTGGGCAGTGTGGGTCAGCTGTCCTGGCTGTGCTCCCTCCCAGCTTCTTGTGCACCCGGTAGAGCATGGGAAGCTGAAAAGTCCTTGACTAGACTAAACACTACTGAGCAACAACTAAAACACCAGTGTGTTATCAACATTATTCTCCTACTAAATCCACAGCACTATACCAGCTACTAGGAAGAAAATTAACTCTATCCCAGCTGAAACCAGGACACATAGCTTGGCAACAGCTCAGTGCTGCAGTCAGACAGCCTGTTCCGGCTGCAGATGGTACCCTGATTTCTCCCTGCTTAAGCATCCCCTCACCTCACACCCAGGCTCCTGCTGAAAGTTACTGCCTTCTCTGGTGTACCAGCATGAGTCACAGAACGACTTTCTAGTCCAAAGCAGTCAAACTGATGCCAGTTAAGGAAATATTTTTTATTGATTCAGGTTAGGGAGAAATTAGGTGAGCAGGCAGTGGCAGCAGCGGAGCAGATAAGAGGTGAGCAGGTGAGGGGGTTTCATCAACAGAGGGAAGAGGGTGCCTGAGCACCACGTAAGTGGTGTCAGAACCTCTGCCAGTCTTCTGAGTTGGGAAAAGGGAGACTTTTTCTGTGCCCTCCCTTCCCTTTTCCTGAACTGATTCTACCTCTCATATAGACATGTATCAAATTCGGTGCTAAAACTTATTTATTTATTATTTCAAGGAGTGGAACAGCTCTTATCCCAGTCAGTGAGTGATTTTGCTAATGTGCTAGTCACAGATCAGGTATAGAAGGTAGGATAAACTAATTTCTCCCAGCAGCTGCCTTTGTTTGAGTTCTGATTTTGTATGCTAGGTTAATTGATTAGATCTTTTTCATTTTCCTTCAGCTGGTGAATATGTAAGGCCTATACATGTTACAGATAGCTCACAAACACTCCATTTTGAGCAGCGATCAGCTCCAATCTCACATGAAAGCTATACATAGTTCCGGTCAGAACTTCAGCAGTAACAGCTTTAGAAAAACAAATTATTATAGGAAGTGATTGATGTACTGACTAAATAGGTTGCAGTCTTCCCCTGCAGTAGGTGGTGCTCACTGCTTAAATAAAATTAAGTAGTGACAGTGATGGGCATACCAGTTTTTGGTTGAGTCCCTAAAACCAAGGATGGACAATTTGTGATGTAAAAAAAGAATCTGTGAGAGAGCAGAGCCTTGTTTCATAGAGTGCATTCTTTCTACCTAATCTTTCCTTTTGCAGTTTCACTTAAAAATACTCTGTCTAAAATTCCTCTGTATGCTCTCTTCTTGCAGGGACACCTGGTATATTTTATTAGAGAGGTGGCTGCTTTTCAGTGGTTTGTGAAATACTTCATTTCAGTACACTTTAGGAAGGTCTCAGAATGCCAGAAACATTAAATTTTTATATAAGCAGTGCTATTTTTGGTGAGAAAAATTGATTGGTAATTTATATAAATGGTAAATTCACCTGTTTAGCTCCTGCTTCTAGAGCCTCTGAGCAAAGTGAAATCAAAGAGAATTTGGCCCAAAAGCTTCTGAAAACTCCTATAACTGTCTGTATGTGTTTTAGGCACCAAAGTACTTTCAAAGATGTGCTCTCTAGTCCTGTGTTGCTTCTGTGGCTCTAGATGTGCTCTTCAGTCCTGTGTCGCTTGTGTGGCTCTGCGGAGCTTTAATTTGTTCACAGATCCAACGACTTGCACATGCCTCTTCTCAGCCACGGCGCTCTGGCAGGTGTTCTGCTTGCAGGCTTAGCTGGCCTTGCTGCTGCAGGTCTCTGCAGGTGCTGAAGTCTGTACCTTACCCTCTCTGGCTTTCACCGTTTCAGCACCAGCTTTCAGGTTTCCTGAGCAAGCCTGGGGCTTTCACCAGCAGAGCAAGGGCACTGCAGGTAAGGGGCATGTGCAGGCTCCAGTGTGGTGATGGGAAGCCTGTTCCAGTATTAGGTCTTGAACAGAAGTGGTCATAGAAACTAAATGGAGCCCCACATGTTCCTTTGCACTAAAATTTTGGAATTCATACTGGAATTTTGGATCCAGGCCATCCGTGAATTTTCAGGAATTTGGATCAAGATCTGAATTTTGTGACTTTTCTATAATGGTCCTGAACTGGATGCCAAATCTGTGCGGTCTGCTCTGCCTAAGTACTTGGATATTGGCCAAGTGCTTGGATATTATTGCCTTAAAAACTAAAAATAATTTTCTCAATAGTGAAAACCTCTGTTTTGAGGCTTTTTTCAAAACAGCTGGTCTGGTTACCACAGCAGAAAAAAAAGTGGGTATTGCATTAAAGAATGTGTGTTAGAAATTTTGTAGTTTGATTTCCTATTTATAGATTTGCAAGTCATTATTAATGTTCCATAATAATACTTCACCTGGTTATAATACATATTCATTCCATCATGTTTCTAAAGCCCTTTGAGAACCTAGTAAAGAGCCGCTAGAGAAGTGCAAAGTGTTATTAAATGAGTTTAAAATTCCAGCTGTTTTCCCTGCAATAGATTTTGCCTAAAGTAAGAATGAATATTAAAGAAAAAAATAGAACTTTTTCTAAAGTGGATCTTTGCTGACAGCCTGATAAAAGTACATTTCTCGGCATGCTGTCCGTCTCTTTTTCTTGCTGATACTTAATTTTAGTATGGTTCAGTTATTACTTCATTACTTTAATAATAAAAGTGCACTGAGGGTGACACTCATCTCACAAGGTAAATCTCCACTCCAGTAAAAATGAAGTAAACCTCTCCTTTCCAGTCAGAAGAGTATTCTTCTATAATGTTTTTTTTTCCATAAATGTTGGTATAGTGTCTAATAATGTCTTCTGTGTAGAAATTGTGCCTCTCTTGACTAATATGTTGGTCTAAGAGCCTCAGAGATATAAAAATAAAATCCTTAGCTCATTACCCTAAAGCTGGCATTTTCTAGATGCAGCGTTCTGCATGGCTTCGTTTTGTTTTGTTTGAAACCATAGTATTTCTGTTACTATAGAACCTGTTGAAACCCAGGCTGTTAGAGTGCTAATGCAAATTGTAAAAAGGAAACTAATTTGTGCTGTTTTCTTAGGATACAGCCAGTATTATTTTTTTTATTTGAAAACAAAATTATGATGATGTAAAGGTCCATGAGTTAAACTGCAAACCCTTTGTGTAACAAGGAAAAAAGCCACCTGAAAATACGTGTAAAATGTGTTTTAGACTGCAACAATGAACTCTTTCAAAACAATGCTGTCACTGTTTCAGTACTTTAAAGTGACACTGATTTTCAAGTATTAATAAACATCCAGGGGGAGCTAGGGAGTAGCAATTTTGCTTTTTCTAATGGTATATACGGAAATATGAATACAGAGAAAAGTAGTGTAAATGACTAATTCTTGTTTTGGGGTTGGGGCTTTTTTTACTAGGAACTTTCGATGAGAAACTGGTCAGCCATTCTGAGAGTGGTGGAAAGCCTGTCAAGGTCACTGCCAAGGACAAGAGAGTCAATTAGTATGCAGATCAGAGCCAAGGAGTTCAAAGGTATTGTTCCAATTCAATCACATTAGCCAGGCCAGTAATGAACAAACGGCATGACCTTAATCAGGGAGCCTGAACCACTCATTGAAGGGAAGTATGTGTGTCTGTGGATGTATTTGGGGGGGGACAGGAGGAGGGGTTAGGGTGGCAAAAAGGATGTGGTTTCTTTTGTTGTTGTGTTTTGGCTTGGG
>VZTL01042230.1:6410-21728 GCA_013400535.1 Scopus umbretta | reverse complement strand
TTCTTGATTTAACCTTTGCTTGTCAGACTAATGGGGGAGCGGGGGAGAGAAAAACTAAAGAAAATTAAAGAGCAAAATAACCGTGACTCTTTAGGAAAGCTGTTTAGAAACAAGTTTTATGACTGTTCAAATCAGCCTTAATTATAAAGGCAAACCTCGGCAGAAAGATCATGTTTACACTAAAAGACACATCTTAGTGACTTCTGGGCTCACATGCCAAAAAGAGTTGGATTTAGTTTCAGAAAAAACAAATGAACATTCTTCACTCATCTCCCCACAGTCCCGATATTTTGATATGCTGCAAAGTGAGTGATTCTGTTTTTGTCTCTGACAGTTTTTCTTTTTTCAATAGCCACAAAAAAATATTTTTTCAAATCAGTGAAAGCATGAGTGTGTCACTAAATGATTGATTGCTTGCTGGGTTTCAGCCTTTGATAATTAAGCTTAACACAATGTCTCCTCTTCACTAGAGAATGGTATTGTGCCAGATTCAAATGACACATGAAAAATTGAAATCAGAAAATAAAAACCTTTTAAAAACCAACTGCTCCCATCTGTTGCACAGTTCAGAAGGGAATGTAACAGTGGAAGAGGCACAGAGCACAGAAGACAGTAGGAGGAGGAGTGGTGAGTGCCTTCACAGGCTCCACCTTCCACGCTCACAGAAGTGCCTCCATGTGAAGTTCTTGTTTCTTGAAGATCTGTCTCTGTTTTCTTTTTTACGCTAAAATGGATACACAAAGAGGGAGTTTCAACAAAGATTTTTCTGAACAATGGAGTGGGATTTGTAGCACGTGTCCAGCTGTATCTTTAGAGACTCTAGCTGAGAATGTGTGGAGTGTAAAGATGTAGTCCTGCACCTTAGAACATGTTGCTTCTTGACAAAAGGGCAGATTTCTAAATGGAAGTCCAGAAGATGTTTCTGGCCATGATGTGGAGTATATTTGAGGGCCCTCTCACCAATTCAGAAAAACCACTCCCAAACCTGAAGTGCATTTTCATCTTGAGTTTACTCAGCAATATTAACGAGCCTTGTGTTTGTTAGCAAAACTGACTTTTCCAAGACTCAAGGTTAGCTCCTTTAGCCAGACTTCAAGGTTTAGGCTGGAGTTTTTAACCTAAAAAAACTAAGACATAAATGTGTGAGAGCCCTGGCTGACCTGAGAATTACAGGGGAGCACCAGAGGTGAATGTCCTGGTGTTTTGCTTTAAAGATATCTTGCCGGCTTATTCTCGAAAGAATAGCAGTACACCAGGACCAGGGTTTGACCTTACAAAAACTTGAAGACTGAAGTCTCCATTCATCTCATGGGACCCTTTACTTTGATAAGGACTTTCAGCCTGTTATTTAGCTCAGTTTAGACCATCAACCCAAGCTAAGGATGTAATCTTTTGCATTGCAGAGCCACTTGCAGAGGAATGAGCCCCTCCTCTGGGGACAGAAGTGACCAGCAGTGACAAACCAAGCCATGAACTGACCTTGCTGCATGCCCCCTATGAGAGAGGTGATGCGTGTGCAGGGAGAGGTACTGGGAGAGGCACTGAGCAACTCTGGAAGGTGGGTAAAGCTTGGGACTGACTGTCCCAGATGCCTGTAACTTTCCAGAGATGTTTGTCTACACCTGGGGTAGATTTTTATTGCGACACTTATTTATGCACAGCATTATGTTGAAGTAAAGCTGTGCTGGAGTAATGTGCCGAATAGGGATTGCATACCTCCCCCTGGAAGTGGCCTGTGCTTGATGTAAAGCAGTGAGCTCAGGTCATTGATTCTCTTTATATTTTGGGACAGAACATGTGGGTCTGACTTGTCAACTGTTTAAGGACATGTGAGAGCAAACTACCTTTATCCAAAAGACACCCCCAACTCTCTCTGTGACTGGTAGCCAGATCTGATTCAAGAGGAGGATTCTGGGCCAAACTGGAAAAACCTGGACAAAATTTTCTTTTGGACAAAATATCTGAGGTTGCTTCTCAGTCTGAGAAGCCAGGAAGTGAGTAAACCATTTTCCTCTTGCTTTTGGATGAAGGTCTGACTTTTTTTAGAAGCTTTGCAACCTCTGAGCTCCTGGAAAGCTGAACCAGAGCAGTTGACTGATAAACACTTTTGAAAGATTGGGTTACTTTATACTACTATTTAAGGTTGTTAGTGCTGTCCAAGCTACAGTACTGTCTCGTCTTCTGTAAACTCCTATGTAAAAAGCCAGATGGAATTGTCTGCTCCATGTTTTTATCCTGCATTTTATTCGTTGCCTTGTTTCCCTGCTTAAACTGTCATAATATAGTGGGCCAGGAGTTATGGTATTTAATGTCTCAGGAACGTAGGCAAGCAAAACTGTGAGTAAATGGGTTACTGTGTTAGGCTGATTTTTCTCTAGTGAATTAAAACAACTTGTCCACGTATAACCTATGATGAATTTCATCAGAGGCCATAGTGCTAAAAGTAGGATCACACAACACCCAGTAGAGTTGCAGTACACGCAGTCAGAGCTGTTTTGAGTTGCAGTAGGGAAGACCAAACCTTGTGACATTTAGATAGGGTGCAGAGTTATTTGATTTGCTCTTTTTAGTCTTCTAGATTAGATTATCATATGCAAGCGAAAGAAAACAGCAAACAATGTAAACATAAGAAGCGAGATGCTTGCCTGTAGCCTTAGCAATGGATTGATTGTCTGACTGACACTTCAGGTGACTTCTGCAAATTGCTAAAGTATTTTCTGAATTGGATACAGCTGGGGAGCTGTCTGATAGGAAGCTTAAAACCAGCCTGTCCTGTAGTGCCTGTATGCCTATAGTCAAACATGCTGAGAATCCGCCTCTCCAGTGTCTTTGAGGTGTCAAATACCTGTAAAGCTCTGAATGTGCCAGACCTGAATGGATATAAATCTGGTGAACTATGCTGTATTCACTAAATTCCAGTAATAAGTTGAAGGATCAGACCCTGAAAGGAGCAGATTGATGTAGCCTGATTGACTGCTGGAGTGGATGCAGCACTCCGCCTGCTGAGAAGCCAAGCCACGGAAATCCCGTCTAACTTACATCAGTGGGGAATCGGCATCTGCTCTGCTAATTTTGTATGTGATTCTTTGTAAAATGTAATCTTTACCATTCGTTCATACGATGTGTTTTCTTCCCTTGTGACCACCACACAGTGTTTCTTTGATCATGCTGAGAACCCACGTCTTATCTGGTCTTCTAACTTTTTCCTCTTGAAAGAGATAATGGAGGAACGGGGGGTCGGAGCAGGGAAGGGAGAGTGGTATTGTGGATAAATATCCTCTTTGCATTTGCAGTTAGTCACAGTTGAATATTAAAGCTCCTGTTATTTTCAGCAGCCTTTACAATGTGAGACTGAAATTCTGTTTAATTTTTACTGGATCTGTAGTTTTGGGTTTTTTTCCTCCAAGAAAGATACTCAAGTTGTTCCACACTGAGAGGTTTACTGAGTTCACGTGATGCATACATGAATTAGAAACAAATAGGCTTAATTTCCTAAGGTCTTACAGGACTGTTAATGGTTAAGCCTTGCTAAGGGATTGTGCTTTCTTCCTTTACCAGTTCTCTCCCCTTCATCTAGAAGCACAACATTTTTACTTCGTACAGTCACTAGGAAAAAAAAAAAAAAGTTACTTTGTAAGTGACCCTTGACTATATTGGCTCTTGTGGCTGACCCTAGGTTAAAGGATACCGAGATAGCTCAAGCCTGCTTTTTGTCAGCATTTCCACTCTACAGGAACTCCTGGAGATACCTTGGTGGGAATCCAGTGATAAAACTGGAGCTCATTTCTCACTTACAGAAAGGAAAACAAAACCGAGGAAAGAATGTTTCCTGCTACTCCTTGGTCAGTCGATAAGCTTAATTGGCCAGGCCTGCCTGCTGTACATTGATTGTACCTACTAATAAAAGAGCTATTGATTGGCACTTTATTTAGCACTGGCTTGCACGGACTATAGTTCCTGCTAATGTTATTACTACATCAACCTTTTCCTGTTCCCTAGCTCTTTAGTGCTATAAATTATGTCAAATGCCACCAGTGGTTTTGGTATTCTTGGACTCTTTTCTTTAAGTTTTTGACCTCCTTAATACACAGCGTGTCATCTCTAATATGTGTGAAAATGTCTAATGGGATGCAGGAGGAATGTAGATGCTAACTAGTTATGAAAAAGTACTGGAATTGTTATGCTTACATCTTATGTATTAATTGGACCTAAGAAATCAAAGAAATTGATATTCCTTGACATCCATTTAATGTGACTGTGATTACTGAGCAGTGGTGGTAGATTAATGGAGACAAATACCTGTATCTGCAAACTTGCACTATCTTCATAACCTTGCTGTTACCAGTAGAGGTTGGTATACAGGCTCCTGTCTGTATGTGAAAGCCCCAGATAATGTAAAGATGGGGATTGGTTAAATAAACTTAAAAGACTAAAAGCAAACATTTCCAGCAGTCCCAAACATAGCAGGCATGGTTCTTGCCTTCTTTGCTACCAGTGCTAGGTCTGCCCCAAAACCAGAAATGTAATTGGGATCGACCAGTCTGCCTTGTTTAACACCACCACTGGGTCATGTAACCATCACAGGAGCAGATCTGGGACCTTGTTGGTATGAAGTACTGCTCTTGATCTCAAGACAGAGAGTTTTTGGGACTCAAGCAGGTGACTGGTATTTCAGATGTGGTTTCAGTCCCCAGTCTGCCACATGTTAAATCTCCACTTCCTTCTCTGGAATATTTGCTTTCTCCACTGCTTTTCTTTATAACGTGACATTTGAATATTACTTTGGAGAATCATGGAGTTATATATGTAAACATACTGATATCGACATTGCATTAAGATTAATCTCCATTTTGAGAGACAAACAAAACAGTGCATTCATGTATGCAGATCCTTTACCTTTGCACCTCTGTTTATGTATTTCTTCTGACATAAGAGCATTTGCACTGGCATATGCTGAGGAGATTCTTAAAACCAGCCCAGAAATTAGAGCCAGAAAAAGTGTGACAGACCCACATTGCAAACTTCAAATATAAGGTCTCTGCTAAAATGGTAAATTAGTGAAGAACTTGGTAAACTTAAAATCCAGGAGACATGGCTACAATTGATACTCTAACATTTTTGTATTCTTCCCCATGCCCACCAAATCATCTTTCAGATGAAAAAATTCTTTGTGATTAATGAAATGTTGGAAACAAAGTGTAGCTTGTTTCCTCATATCAAAGGCTATTTCTTCTAACATTTATTTCTAATGCTTTTACAAGAGCCTTGTATTTTAAAAGTGCCTTTTTAAAACAAAAGTTTAGATCTCAAACAATAAGATGAACAAATGAATCTACATGAAATCACAGAGAAAACAGTGTTTTTCACTGCTTTAGAGGTTCAACCTGCAAAACACCAGCATGTGAAGATCACGACTGGAGGCGTGAAAGCCCAGGGCCTTGGTTTTGATACAATTATGAACTTCATAGAACAGTGCTGATTTATAGTAGTTGAGGATCTGGCTCTGAACTGCTTGTGGAGACCTGACCTCCCTTGTGACTCTTGGGAGTTTTATAACTTTGTTCTTCCTTCTCACTCCCATTATGATACATGTGATGAGGAACAAATTACTTGTGCTTTGCCTAGTAGTGCTCTGTTGCAACTTTAGTGGGTTTTGCATTGCAATATTTACTTTTTGTTTCAGTGTCTGAGCTTCTAACTGGTGGATATTGCCCTGCATGGAATTGCTTTCAGAGTGCATTTATGTATAGGAACATTTCTCATCTCCCCTTGTATTTCATGAAGTCCCCATGCCAGTTTTCCTATCGTACGATCTTCAGCATAGTGTTGATTTTGAGGTTGATTGTGTGGCAGCAGCTGTACATGGAATTGCATGGAGCTTGTCAGTTCTTCTGCCAGAAAATGGTTCTTGGAGAAAATATGTGCAAGCTCCAGTTATGTGTGTGTGTGCAGGGAGACAACTTGCTCATGTGC
This sequence comes from Scopus umbretta, assembly GCA_013400535.1. Taxonomy (NCBI): domain Eukaryota; kingdom Metazoa; phylum Chordata; class Aves; order Pelecaniformes; family Scopidae; genus Scopus; species Scopus umbretta. Next base: position 15,755 of record VZTL01042230.1, on the reverse strand, counting down.
CACAATGCCATCTCGCCAGCTTTGCGACTGGGCTTCCCCTCCCAGCCCTGGCAGCCATGTCCTGGTCTTGGTCAGAAGGCTGGGTGCAGCAGTGCTCACCTCTCTCCTGGGGCAGGGATTTGGCACAACATGGACTGAGGTGGGCAGAGTTATCAGTGCCATTTGCGGGGAGCCTCTTGTGCTTCCCTGCCGCAGTGAGCACCTACTGCCCCATTAACCTGACCATTACAGATGCACAGTTCACAGGGGGACCGGAGGTTTTGTATACTAATTAAAGATAAAACTTACTGTAAGCAAAGCAAAACTTAGAAAGGAACAGAGAAAGCATAATATATGTGTTTTCCATTTATTAGTTGTATGTCCTGTTTAGATGTGTAATGAATCTGTCCCAGTAATTCCAGCTGATGCTTGCTTAGCACCCTTGCACAGCAGCGGTGGAGTGGGGAGGCGATGCTAGCTGTCATTGCTCCAGGTCTCTCGAGCCCTGCTGGGCTCTCCCCAAATACCAGAGGAGTGGTAAGAACCAGCACTGTGCAGCATGGTGGGAGTCAGGCTGTTGCTGGAAACTTGAAGCAGTTGTGGAAACTCTTCTGTGCCTGTGCACACTGTGACTTGCAGTGGTTTATAAATCTGACATCCTGGGTCCCTTTCACAGGGAGAGGGGAAGGCTCTCTAGCATTACCCCCTGCCAAACTGCAGCTGCCTACTGCAAACCCTGAAATGGCTAATGCCAATGTTCAAATAAGGACTATAATATGTAAATGTGCACCATGGCCAGCTGTTTTAACAGGACTGTAACTACTGCAGATAATGTGTCATTCCTGTGCCCTGTATTTGTATGAATACTGGCACAGGGATGCACATAGGAAATGTTCTGAGAAATACCTGTAACAACCTGGGGCAAACTCTGAAATAAGATCCATAACAGGAGAAATTAGGGAAATGAGGGTGTACCAGCAAACACAGCAATATTAACCCAAAAATCAAGACTGCAGAATGTGAAAAGTGGTTAGAAATTGGTATCTTTTGCTGTTAGTACTCCTTCCTGCTGTTCTTCCGCTCTGAGCTTGGCTCCTGGAGGGAGGGTTCCGTTCTTTAACTGGTACAAGTTAAAATCAGCAAGCTAATTCCATAATTATGTTTCAAGAAGCAAAATGCAGCATTACAAGTTGCATTCGGATATACCAGGGTGTGTTTGACAGTGCTTCATACCTCACAGTGCTCCCAAGGCAAGTATTAATTGCCCCATAAAACACGCTCTGTCGTGTCTTGGGGCTCAATGTGTTACATGTCTGTGCAAACTTGTTTTATAGCCCTAACAGCCCACTACTGCTTCTGAGAAATGTTTTCCTTTTAATGGGGGAAAGAAAAACAACATGTAAAAGTATTATAATGGTGACAAGGAAGAAAGAATGCTATAGAATTTCCACTGGCCAGAAAAGCTGTCACAGATTAAACACCTGTTATAAATGGGTGCACATATATTATTTTGTATTAAGGAGTTTTCTGTCTAGAAAATAAATCCATCTTCTCTAATTTGAGGCATTACCTGGTATCTAGGGCAAATGTTGCCTTAACTTGGGGCAGAAGTAGGAGGGTATGTGCAGCTGCAGCCACATCCTGTGGCTCAGCGGCACTCCGGCAAAGCTGTACTTGGTGCTCCAGAATGTGCCACGGGCTTCATAACCTCATTGCATGCAAAAGCCAGTTGCTGTGGGTCTGACTTGTTTATCTAAGATGTTTCTACAGTAATTATGGCAACTGAAAACAACGGAGTGGACCTCTTGACTATTGAGAATTTTAATTGCCCTTTCCAAGTCTTCCAGTTCCCACTCCCACATCTCCTGAATGAGAAAGCCAGTAAGCAGGTTACAGCCTAGCCCCGAAGATTTACAGATGGCATAGCTTCACTGAGGTCAAAAAGGATTATTTCCAATATCTGATCACAAGCATGTGGCTGAGTCTGTGTGGGGCCAGGTTCCAAATAAAGGAGAGTGTAGCCTTGTATATACACACTAGTAAGGTGTATAGTAGTAGTATCTGAGGGGGTTTGTGAGAATACATCCTTCCACCTGGTTTAGGTGCCTGCACTGCAGGACAAGTCTCCCTCTGTGCTGAACGGGGAGAGGTGCTCTTCCCGATCACCTGGAAGATCACCTTAGGTTTCCTTCCTCAAAATTATTTCTGGGGTAAATCTTTATGACCAGAGTAAGCTTAGTTCCTCGCCCCATTCCTTCCTGGTTGTCTTTTGAATCATACTTGTGAACAGACTTGTAGTCAAGCCCCAATAAGGGGTTTGGAACTTGCTGTGTTCCTCTTTAAAAAGTATTTTTAGCCCATTCTCCCCTGTGCAGTAAGTATTTAATACTGGATTTAGTACCTGCTGTGCTGTGAGCTATTACCTTTGTGATATGGAAGCATTTTATAGCCACTTTTCACTCCATACAGCTGGCAGAATGATTTCATGATGTGTATAGATGTTGAAGATTCAGACCTCAGATTCATTGATATGTTGCCAAGTATCTAGCACAGGCACCCAGTTAAACTGTAATTCAGATTTTCTTGGTTTGTGCTTTTAGCTCAAAAGTGAGAAAACATCCAAAGATATCCAAGTGAAAAGTCTCTGGCAAAGAGACCTGACTGAAGTTTACTTGTTAAAAACTGCAAAAGTACAATTTTCTCTACCAAAACTAAGCTGAAAGTCTTGCTGAGATTTGAGCCAGAATATTTGTGTTGCTGCACATGCAATATAATATACACAACTTCTGCATAAAATAAATACACAATATTTTCAGGCATTGCTGCTGCCCAGTAGTTGAGCAGAAAATTGTTTTATTTGAAAGTAATGCAATGTGAAGTGAAAAGATACTCTAATTTATGAATAAGTAAACCTTGCTTTTACAAGAGTTAATTCTGTTATGTATAAATATTTTTCATTTTACAGTTGTAAAATCAGTTGAAGTTATAACCTAATTCATAAATGTTTTGAAGATTTATGAAGCATTCCCTTTGTGTTCTCCTCAGCACACACAAGGAACGTGCTTCCTCCGCCCATGTAAATTATCCCTCATGAAATCCATTTTTGTGATTTATCAATCCTCTCTACCCTTGCTTGCTCGCTAATGTATCTGAGAGCTACAGTGCGGAACAGTCCCTTAAATCAAGGGGAAATAAGGAGGTTCGTTGAAGTAGATTAAGAAGAAGTTGAAGCGGGCAGTTCCACAAACCGCTACTCATGTCAGTGTCCTTGCTGCTTCCAAGAGCTCAAGCTACAGGAAGAGCTTTGTGGTCTTAGCACCGCACTGTCTGGCAGGCTGGTGTTGAGCAGTGTGCTCAGCCCCCTTCTGCTAAGGTTGAGGCAGTCCTCTGATCTGGAGTAGGGATGGGAGGCTGAGGACAGTAGCCATTTTTGAGGTGATAGAAAATGCATCTCTTGGAAGAAAAAGTAGGACCAGGAGAAAAAGTGTGAGGAGGAAAGCTATGCAGTTTAAGACTGATACTGTATGAAAGCTGCTTCTTGCCTGTCAGAAACAACAGCCACAAAAAACCCAAACCAAAACCCCCTAAAAAATACAAAATGTGTATTCAAATCCCATGATTCACATGGCTTCCAAGTGAGCTCATGCAAGGATAGCAGTGTGGCATACTTTAAGAAATGTGATATCTTGTCACTTTAATGCATACAATATCTAACCCTTCACAGGAAAAAAAAAAATTACGGTTCCAGATAGTTTTGTTTAAGCTTCAGTTTCCTGGCTGGGTTTTGTCACAAAACTCCCAGGTCGTGTTCATAGAGTAAAATCTTTCAGAGGCAGTGGCTCCCTGTCTGGCTAGAGCACCAGGAGGGACCATAATTTCAAGATGGCATCTTGGGCATAGCATTGGAACGTTAAGTATTCCTTGGTTTTTTTCTTGAATACTGATAGAATTTTCCTGGAAGCACCTGGCAAGACATTCCTGGTCAGACTAAGAGCCTGAACTCTGATAAAAATGAGACTATCAAGAATTATCACCAAGGCCAAATTGGGGAGAAAAGACGGAGAAGACTTAATTTTTCTGAGTCCTTCTAAAACAGGGTAGTTGCCAAGGCCCTGAAACTCCAGGGAGAAGCCTTAGCCTGAAGGCATGGAGAGCCCTCATGGCATGATGTCAAGGACCGGAGTGTCTGCCTGTGAAAGGGAGGCAGGAGGACACAGCCATTGCCTGATGAGAGACTGAAACTACTGAGAGACTCTGTGAAGCACATGGGCTGCAAAGTATTTGTGAATATTTTGTTGCTAGACAGACTGAATTAGTTTTTCATGGGAACATCACTGAGAGTAGCAGGATTCAATATGCTTAAAAATTAGGCACAAGGTAGACATGTTGTTAATCTCTGTGCTTGTTATCAGTGGAAGAGACTACATGGTTGTGTTGAGGGAAAGTAGCCTATTCAATTCACATGTGACTTGCATGAGCTCGTGCAAAAACAAAATTAGTTTTCTATAGGTGTCCAAGCAAAGCACAGGCATTTTTTAGTGATGGGGTTTAGCAAGATGACTTTAAATTCCCATGGTGAGTCAACTGTGTTACTACACACTGGCCATAAAAACTACATCTGTTAACCATGGGATTGTGTGTGTGTGTGTATGCAGCTCATAAGGACACATAAAGTTAAAGCTTTGGCCAAATCTGCAACAATACAAAGAATTCTATTAAAATAGTAAAGTGACTTTGTTCAGTTTGGTATTGTTTGCCTTCAGACTGTGGTTATGTCTGAGTATATGAAGATGCATAAAGTAGGGAGATACTCCTCTCTAGAAATACCAACACTTATCTATGAGGCACTTGTAAATAATAGCAATGTAATTTGCCTGGTAAATTTCTGGAGGTGTAGTAGTCTGTAACTTTTATAGTCCAATGCAGCAATTGAGGCTGTGATGTGCTAAACGCTGCTTGGATTTAGAATTAAAAATTATTTGCTGACTAGATGGTACAGCCTATGTAAACATAAATCTGTTCCTTCTCTTGCAAAGTGTACCAAATAATATGGTGGCTGATGGCTTAGGTAACACTGACGATGAAGGGAAAACAACATTACAGAAATATGAATTATATAAAGTAGTGAATTGCAGGGCGTTTGTCATGAAGGAAAGGAAAAGGTATGCTTGAAATTAGTGACTGCAACTTGGAGTTGCAGCTTATTGCAGTGGCTTTGGAGATGGAATGAGTTCCCATTCACTGCAGGTCAGGAAAGGAACTTTCCTTGGATACAACCTGGTGCAACTTCTGTGTTTCTTCATCATTAGCACCAAGTACCCAGGTTTATCTCATAGTGATAACTCCCCAAAACGTTTTTGTATGTAAAACTTGCACAGGTGATTGCACACATGGATTATAAAATATTTGTGGCATTAATTTGAGAAATGGGCTCTTGAATAAAAATGGAGACAGGAAGATGTTTGGTAGCAAAATATTCCTACCAAATTCATTCGCTGGGGCAGAGGAAATGAGCAGCTGACAGATAAGCATATGCTTATGAATGGAAACATTTATTGACTAATTTGAGACAACTCGACATTTAAATCACTAGTAGCATCTTTTCATATTGATTAAGGTAAATACTCCACTGATGACATTAGTCAATATATATGTGTAAACCAACATGTGATGTTTTTACTGTACGCTTAATGTTTCTGAGTTATGTACTTCTGGTTCTGAAACAATGAACTAGAGGCTGGAAATCATTTTGGTCCTGACAAAAAGTGCTGCCTTTCTTAAAACATTTACATTTTAGGTAATTGGCTGCAGCACCTGACAGTACCACTGTAGCCTAACTGAAGCTGTGTCTCAGCAGTGCCACCATAAACCACACTTCCTAGAGTTCATAACCAGGGCAAATTTGGAGGGGGGAAGGGAGGGCACCAATTTTTTAAAGCTGCCATATGATACATGAAGTTTCCGTAACTGGATCACTTTGAAAACATCTCCTTAAATAAATCACGTCACATTTAGGAAAATGTTTAGCTGTAAGAATTGTTTGGCTAGAAGTCCGAAGCCAGTCCGTCAGGGTAGCTTGATTTGAGCCAAATTCATGAATATCAGCTCATGCTCATGAATATTTAATGGATAGGAACTAATATAATTCACGTGGCTTTGCTGTTTTCAACTCTCTATACCAGCTTCCAAATTCTTGCCCAAAGTATCAGTGCCTCCACAGGGGAAATATCATGTATCTCATGTCTCATGATGTTATCGTGTACATCACTTACATAAATGTCACACTAACTGCTCAGTATTACACAAACTTTTGATTACCCTGAAAAATGGTTTTCGGTATCCGTTCACTGATGCGGGACATGGGTTAGGCTGAGCTCAGACTGTGGTTTGGCCCCTGCTAGTACATGGCTGAAGATTTCTGTTACTCGCAGTTGCACTTCAGTAGTGCTGCTGTGGAAGAATGAGCTTGTACCAAAGAAGTGAGACTTTTTTTTTCCTGTTACTGATTCCTTAAAAAAGTTTCAACCTTCCTGTGAATAACCACAAAATATTACCAAAAACCTCAAAACAGGTAATACACCAAAACAGATAAGAAACTCAAACCCCAGCAAGTCCAGGGCAGCTTGCCATTCATCTTTTACAATTATATGTTCAGTGGCATATTCACATGATCTGGCTCTCCATGGAATTGTAATTTGATGACACTAATGATTATCAAGGAATAATTTTTTCACTGGGGAGAAAAATGTAGCACAGCCAATTTGGGTGATGGCATAAGTGATTCAATAGTTTAAATACTAATAAAAATTGAAATATCTTAGCAAGGGTTAATTGGAGGGCTTTTTTCAAGCCCACTTAGCTAAAAGTAATTAGAAAGGAAAGAAAAACCAACATAACTGAGGCTATTGATATTGGTGAGGGTTAAAAAGTAAAAAATGCTGTGTCAGTTTCCTCAGAGAGCCTGCAGAAGCCTCAGGCACCATATTCACATTCATTTCAGGCAAGTAAATAACAAAAAGAGAAAAATTTCTTAGGCCATTGCCTGGAGAGGGGCTTAAAAATATTAAGAAAGAAGTCAGGAACAATAAACAGTCCTTGCAGGTTTCCCTGAAGCAGGAAGACTGTCAGGAATAGCTTTAGGGGAAAAAAAAAAAAAAATCCAGGAACTTCTGGGCATGAATGAGCTTGCTCTGGTGGTGTTTCAGTGACACACATCAAAGCATACCTTCTATGTGTAAATTTGCCTGACACATTTTTAAAGTCTCCATGGGGTATTTGCTGCTGTTATCAGTTAAACCTGAGAACCCTAATTATATTACATTTGAAATTTGATGGCCTGTTTTATGCAGGAGGTCAGCCCAGACTGTAATGGTCCCTGCTGGCCTTCATATTTATGAATGTAATGAGTAAAGGGTCTCATCCTGCAAACACTCAGGCAGCTGAGTATATTAGCATACAGTAGGTGCCTTCAATAACATTAACCTCAGGGCTCAGTAAAGTTCTATCTCTAAATATTTGGAAACTCAAAACCCAAAGTATCCATCACTATTTCCTTAAACTGAAATTTACTGCTAAAATACAAAGCTAAAGAATTTTTTACATATGTTTTATGGAAAAGATGGTTTTAAGTTACTCCTTAATTCTGATCATGTCTGTTTAGACACATGCTGTTAATGCACCATGAATCTATGTAATGAAGATATCTTTGGACTAGAGAGAAACTTTCCTTCTGCTACAGTGTGAATTGCCAGCTCTCATCTTTGGTTTATGGCCTGTTAGCAGACACATTCATACTCTGTCATCTCACACTGTTGTATCTACAACTTCCAAGAGTTACTAAAGGGAGAGGTAGTTTTGATAATAGCTCATATTTTTCCACATCTAATCTTCTGCTGCTTCCATTTCAATAGAACTGTGAGACTTGGACTAGTAAGGACATTTCACTTGCATATCTTGGATCTACTCCATAAGGGAGCTGACACTATTTTAGCTTTCTCTGTCACCTCAGGATGCTGCTAATGACTAGGATGTTGCAAGATGCACCTTCCCCTTGATGCCTCTTCTAGGTTGTTAACTTTGATGCATTAGTGTCAGGAAATAATGTCAAAACCCAGTCTTCTTAAAAGCCTATTGTAAGGAGTTAAAAGAAAACTTAAAACAACAGTAATACAGAGAAGTTGAGTAAAAGATCTTATCTTTTCTCATTCAATTTCATATGCAGTCAGAATTGAGCCAATTTAATGACTTTCTTGTTTATAAGCATATAAAATTAAGAGTTACTGGTTCTCTTACTTGTGCAGATTAATTTAATACCAGATGTAAACCCTCAAGTATTTTCTATCTTTTTTTTTTCTTGACAGTTATACGTATTTCAGTCTTTTCTGAATAGGTCTCCTAATTGTGAGTAGATCAAGAGTCACTTTGTATTATAATTCCTGTCCAATCTCATAAGCTAGGCAGAGTGATTGGGTGTTGGTTCTCCAAGGAAAACCTAAAGGCACAGTACCAAAGATGACTTACCTGGCACTGTCCTTCCTCTGGCACTAACCATAGAAACATTTATAAAGGGGGTTTATGAGAAAGATGGGGACAGACTTTTTAGCAGGGCCTGTTGTGTTAGGATGAGGGCTAATGGTTTTAAACTAAAAGGGTGTAGATTCAAACTAGGTATAAGGAAGAAATTTCTTACAATGACCATGGTGAAACACTGGAACAGGTTGCCCAGAGAGGTGGTAGATGCCCCATCCCCGGAAACATTCAGGGTCAGGCTGGACGGGGCACTGAGCAACCTGATCTAGTGGAAGATGTCCCTGCTCATTGCCGGGGGGTTGGGCTAGATGACCTCTAAAGATCCCTTCCAACCCAAACCATTCTGTGAGTCTATGATCTGCAAAGGAATGGGAGGGAACTCGAGTAGAAGTTCAGACTCCATACCAATAAAAGTGTGTGTGTGCTAATGCTGTTGCTGCGTGGCTCTTAACTTAGAATCATAGAATTATTAAGGTTGGAAAAGACCTCTGAGATCATCTAGTCCAACCATCAACCTAAAACACCATGCCTACTAAACCATGTCTCGGAGTGTCACATCAACATGTTTTTTGAACACCTCCAGGGATGGGGACTCCAACACCTCTCTGGGCAGCCTGTTCCAATGCCTCACCACTCTTTCAGTAAAGAAATTTTTCCTAATATCCCAATCTAAACCTCCCCTGGTGCAACTTGAGGCCATTACCCCTTGTCCTATCGCTGGTTACTTGGGCAAAGAGACCAACACCCTCCTTACTACACCCTCCTTTCAGGAAGTTGTAGAGAGTGATAAGGTCTCCCCTCAGCCTCCTCTTCTCCAGACTAAACAACCCCAGCTCC
>VZTL01042228.1:31884-52345 GCA_013400535.1 Scopus umbretta | reverse complement strand
AACAACAAACCAACCCTTGGTTAATGTAGATCCTAATTCCCCACTAATTCGAACACGGAACATGACCTCTCCATGGCAGACAGCTGTTATGCCAGCATAAAAACCTGCACGTGAGTGGCCTGAGACCTGTTGTGGTTGTGGCTTTGTGTGTGCTGTGGTGAGTGGGATAGAGCAATGGCCACTTTTCCCCAAGCATGTACACAATCTGTCTCCTGCCTTCCAGCAGCCAAATGATGCCTGCTGTTGCTGCACAGGGCTCAGGCTCTCCCCCTTCCCACTCCTCTGCCAGCTCTCACTGCTGCCTCTCCTTCACTTCCCAGCACTGTCCTGCTGCCTGGCTTTCCTGCATGTCAAGCCAAAATTGCTGTGTTTTCCCCCAAAATCACTCTTGTGGTGTTTGCTCCAGCCTGCTCGCTGCACGCACCCCTCAGCAAGCTCCCACAACTGGATCCTCCCCACATTGTTGTACTGTCCTAGCTACACTTACAGCACATTTATCAGTGTATTTTCCAGTCTTCTCTCCTCACTTTATGCCTTGTCGTGTTTTCAAATACAGCCTCCATGCTGGTGGCCTCTTCCCTTTGCCACCCTCCCCAACTTCACATCAGTCTCCCTGCCTTGCACCACCAGCTGAGAGGTTATGAAGGTACATGAGATATTTTGGGATCTTTGATAAGGGGAAATGTAACAAACATCTTGATTATCTTCTTCCCAGGATAATCAATTGCCATTACAAAGCACCAACCCATCAAAAAAACACCTCTCACTGTGTTAGCTGAAACCCCATGGAACAGGTGCATCACCACCCCAAGGGGTGCTATGGAGTTTATGCTCTCCAAACCCTAATGGGACAGATACAGATTATGGCTAATAATAATAGGGAAAATGGTGTTGCATATATCCTAAAACCACTGAGAATAAAATGTGAAATGATGACCTTCAGCAGTTTTTCCCAGCTAAAGACTGGGGAGAGTTTTGATCACTGTAACTTTACAGGATCTTCTTTACTGTTAAGACCGGCTCGACATCCTCTCAGGGTTACACATGACCTGAAATTTAAATTAATATGTCATCAGGGATGGTGATGGTTGAAACTAGAAATACGTTCCAGGGTTTTTTTTAGCTTTGTCTATCCTAGCCAAAACTGTGCATCAGGGTATCTGTTTCTTAGCAATGTCTTCAACTGATCAGAAACAACGGTCCTTATGAAAGATCCTCTTACAGAGACTTAACACAGTAGGGGATCAGTAAAGGCAGACTAAATGATGATTGCACCTTCTCGAAGACCTTTTTGACATCCTGGTGGAATAAAAAGAGAGGGGGATGAAGAGAGGGTGAAGTTACAGAATGAGGTCTCTAGTGAATATGCTGACTGAAGATCTTTGCATCGGAGATCTTTAGAAAAATGTTGTCTACTTCCATTGTAGAATAAAATGATGGAAAACAAGTCCACACAATAAATAAATGAATTATTTTTCACATCCTCCTTAAAAGTTAGAAACCCCAAAGAGAGTAGGTACCTTGACCATTTTTTGTGCACTTTCACCCACCCCATTTTTCACTGAGAAAGTGAAAAATTCACTTTTCACTGACGCAAATTCTTTTAGCAGCAGCTCCATTAATAATAGGTTCACCCTCATATAAATTAGCATAGCAAGTTGTTGAATAGTCTTTTGTTTCTCCTGAACCTCCTTATCTACCTATTGTTGAAAATCCTCCTGTAACACTGTCACCACACACTGGCATGGTGTTCCCCATCCTGATCACGGAGCCTGTAGCAATCCTCCACTCACCTCTGAGGAGAGCATACTGGCTTTGGGAAAGTACTCCTGTGTTAGCCTGGTGATTTGGGTGGCCTGGTCCCACCAGCTCATAGCGAGAAACAGTATTACCAATAATTGGTAACCCACAGAAAAATTGGAGACTGGCCTTTTCAAAAAATGAGGTCACAGATTTGCGTCTCAGCTTGATTTGGAGGTGCCTGTGCTGCCATGAAGGGGCAGTTCCATCACAGAGACAATGAAGCCAGGGAAGGGGAAGGAGAGAAGAGTCTGGCCCAGCCGTGATGGGGTGTGGGTGAGAGAGGGGAGTTGGGACGCGCTGGCTGTCACTGGCATCTAAAGGACAGTGCAGACAGTATGTGTATTGTAAAGCATTATAAAGTAACCAAACCTGGGGCATGACGAGCCTTCCTTTGCCCTGGCACCGCTCACAGGCACAGCGGTGCTTGCAGCTGCAACTCGCTGGCTTTCCAAACTGATGCTTGGGCTGTCTTTAAGCATTTTACCCAGTTCACACAATGACATTGCGTATTTTGTTGTCAGTGAGACCCCAGCCCTGCTGTCTGCTGCGGGGACCTTCTCATCTTCCTCTCCCCAGAAAAGATACAAAATTTGAGACAGACCAAACCATCTGGCACTGATAGATGTTTCCTAACAGGGAACACTCTGGAAATTCTACACACTGCCATCACCCACCATGACTGTGAAGCCCACAGTCTTTACCTGACTGGATGAAGGAGGCCAGGTGCCAGCAGAGCCCCTGGGGCTCCAGTGCTGGGGCCCGTGGACACATGCTTGGCACCCTGCGCAGAGCAAGGTGTCCGTGGCCATGGGGTGCTGCCGGGTGCCAGGCATAAGACCTGCTACAAGGTGAGTCTGTCACCCCGCTGCGCCAGGGCTGGGGGCTGGATGGGGTCCCCCTGGTTGGCGGAGCAACGGGGAGCATTACAAGACCCTGTCGTCATCCATTTGTTTTATGAATATTTTCCTGCCTACAGCAAATATGTTGTCCAAGCCCCTGTTAATGCAAGGTAAGCCAGCTTTTTAAATTAAAGAAAATAAGTTAGGAGGCTCCTGGGAGATTAGTTTTAATTTTAGAGACATTTTCACTGTAGGCTCCTCTTCCTGAGGATGAAGATAAAAGTTATTATAGACAGGCCACCTTCTCTGTGTCTTTCTGCCGGCACCAAGCTTTTGCAGATGTAGAAAACAACTGAAGAGGCTGAAACAGCTATTCATACCATTTCCAGAAAGCTTTAGTGGGATGATTTTTAACTGTTTGCAGTTCTTTGGGCAGGGCTGGTTTCTTTTGCCCCAGGAGGCGATCAGCAATCACTTCAAGCCAAGGAGCTGCTTCTTCCTCTCAGGGTGACTGAGCGTGCGTGCAGCCTCTCATTGCCCTGCTTAGACCATGCCAAAATTTCCCAGAATCAGTGGATTAGCCCACACCTTGGTTTTCCAGCACTCCTGAACAGGTTGTCCTCATAAAGAGACTGTGAGCAGGATAATAAAAGGATGAGTAAACTGTTTTGCACAAAGCTAGTACATTTTTTTAGAGGTATTTTATTTGAGTGCTGCATTTAATTAGCTTTTCCCATGCTTTCAGCTTTGCCTTCTGGATTTAGAGGGCTGAGGTCAGCGAGGGCAGGTAACGTAGTAGGTGTGACCCATGCCACTGCTTCCCAGCAGCTCTGCACGTTGGCTGAGCAGCACTCGCGTCAGCCACCTCTGTTGCTCCATTTGTCGGTCTCTTCCCAAATAACAAGTGACAGGACAAGAGGAAATGGCCTCGAATTGCACCAGGGGAGGTTTGGATTGGATATTAGGAAAAATTTCTTCACTGAAAGGGTTATCAGGCACTGGAACGGGCTACCCAGGGAAGTGGTCGAGTCACTGTCCCTGGAGGTATTTAAAAGATGGGTAGATGAGGTGCTTAGAGACATGGTTTAGTAGTCGACAGGTACGGTTGGGCTTGATGATCTTAAAGGTCTTTCCCAACCAAATGATTCTATGCTTCTATGATTGCTGCCTACTTTGCAGCTGGGAAGGCTCCTACCAATTTGCTTTTGCAAACAGTGGACCCTAGTTGCTGACATTTCCAGGGGCTTATTTTATATTATTGAACTGATGAAGGCTCTCCAGTAGAGAGAGGTCATCAAGCAGCATTGTCCTCATGCCTGTGGTGTTAGAGATGGCCCTTCTGCTGTCCCTGCACACCATGCCAGGAACAGTAGGCAAACACAGCCAGAAAAAAGGGTGAAAACCTGTTCATCTGCAATGAAAGCATGTTATGTGTGGAAAATAAATGGGGCAGTGGACACCTGATGGTGTTTCAGTAGAGCTGAATGACACAGGGACTGACTTCTTCACAAAGCTTTAAGATTGCAGAGGTCTTCCAGTTATATGTGCCCTGTGACAAAACCCCCAAATCCATATTGTTTCACTTTACAAACCAGCCAGTAGCTGCTGCCCTTAGAACAAGGGAAATTTCATCAGTGGATGGAAAGAGAAAGGGTACTTTATTCCTCATCCCTGCTCCCCCAAACAAGGGGCTGTCACGTACGGTTTCAGCATGGACCCCGGTGAAGGAGATGCATGGACGAGGCAGAAATGCCCCCATCTTATGGGATACCACTCTCCTGGCACTGGGGCCACCTCTCTGGAGCGCTCTTGCATGAGGGCAATGGCTTTGGGGGCCGTTTTGCACTGAGACAGCCGGCGCAGACGACAGTGCCCAGGGAAAGATTGATGGAGGCGGGTCTGGGGGGCTCAGCTCAGCGCCACACAGGGACACCCCAGCGCTTAAGCCAGTTGCTAAAGGAAATCAATTTTAAAAGCAGATGGTTTAATTAGAGCGCCAGGGTCCCTCGTTGTAATGCTGTGTCTCTAGATATTTTTACTGTTTTATTAACAAGTCTCTCGTACTTATTTCTTTCCCGTTACTTGACAGATGCTTTCATCAGGGTTATATAAAGTCCTATTTTCATCCTGCTTTGCCTAGAAATAGATTAAAGAAAAGCTGAAATACAGATTAATAATGATATGCAGAGCAAAATACTTACTGCATACATTTTTTAAATAAAAAATGCAATTTTAAAGCCGTTTTCAGGAGTTGAATCTTCACAGCAGTATCTGTGTACCTAGGAGTGGTTTCTCCAGAGACACAGCTGTTTCACTGAGGCTGACAGGAGCTCTGCACTGCTGGGGAAGAGCTGGAGCGAAATGCCTCTCAGGCACACAGAAATGGGAAAAACCCCTCAGAGAATGTCAATGCTGCTGTGGTCAGAGAGCAAATTAGGCTGAGATTAGATGGGCTTCCATTAAAACGTGTTGCTTCTGCTGGACGTGTTTCTGAGCAGTCTGACTGAAATTATATAGGGTGACACAAGTTCACCAAAATTCCCTGGGGAAAGTTAACCCTCCTTATTGCTGGGTTCAAAAAAGCTCTCACAGAAGGCAGAAGCTGGCTGGTAATGGTGTCCTTGCATGCTTGCTTGGCTGGACAGTTAAAATGATCAACAGATGTTACAGGTACGTTTTGAAAGCAGCTATGTGCTTTCTCACAACCCGAGCTACCTAAGTACAAGTTCTTCTAAAGCAAACCATGGTCATTAGCAGCCACAAAACATAAGTAGCACAATTTTCAATTGTTTGAATATTGGTTACAACCCTTCAACATTAACAGTATCAATCGAGATCACAGCAACTCTATAAATACCTTCTCAACCCCCCTACCTCATCAGTTGGCTTCATCACTGAACAAATATGTCATCGTTCTGTTGGCATTAATTACAGCCCAACAACAGAATGCATCTTTTGGCGTTACGGGTTTTTTTTAATCCAGTTTAGAAAACATACAAACAGAGCGATGCAATTTAGCCCCATATTAAGATACCTAAATGCATGTTCTTATGCGAGCAAGGCATCAAAGTTCCTATTGCTGCCAATGGTCATTTAGGGAAGGCTCAGTTCAGCTGCCTGAATGCAGGCATTTGGGTATCTGAGCCTGGACCCAAATCCTGTCTTCTGTGGGAAAGATAACTAATCTCCATATTTTATCCCATGCCCATCTCTGATGCACCAGCTCTCACAGCTCCCAGATCTCCAGGGATGCATTTTCTCCCTGTTTGTTCTACTACAGTTGCCCAAAACTTTAATACAGTCACTGTGAGGCAAGGCTTTGGGGATAGAGGGAAATGGGAAAAAGTCTGCTTGAGGTCATTTAGCAGTGGTTATCTTTTACAGAAAAAAAATATTTCAGCATAAAATGAAAGGCCAATCAAGGCCAAATTTGGTCTTACAAGAACTTTGAAAGTTTCAGCTGTGCTCAAGAAGATTTTCTCCAAACCTGTATGTTTACATTACATTAATCAAAATAAATGTAAGTGCAGAAGATATTCAACTTTACATTTATTTTAACTGGCCCAACTGTATCTCAAAGATGGTTCATAAATAGGCTGCATGTATTATTATCTTCCTCAAATAAACATCTGTAAAAAACAAAGGTGGTCTAATGAAGGTTATTTAGCAGCAAATCAACTCTTTCCAGATGCAGAAGTATCTCCCCATAGCACCTGGAATCACAGCTCCTTACCATGCAGTGAACAACTCTGGATTTCACCTCCTGCTGTCTTAATACCAGAACGAGAAACGCATCACCATGTGTGAAACACAGGTCATGGCATCACCAGTGGGCAATGAAGGTCCCACCTTCTGAGTGTTAATATAGAACCCAAAAAATACATCATGAGTGTGCTTCCCTCTGCAAAGGGCTGGATTTCTTTTTGACTGAAAATATACTTACTGCTAATAAAGCACTAACACAGTTGTGCTTGGTTTCACGTATCAAAAAAGAGCAGAACATCCTTGAACTGTTCTTGAGGGAAGGACCAGAGTGAGGCAGCAGGACAATGTCAACGTTCCCTAAGAATTTGCTTTTAACGAACAACATTTAATGAACAGCAAGCAGTACATGTTACAGACTCTGTGTAGTTTAACTAAAAGAGGCCATAACCCTCTGGAGTTTACAAGTGCTTTGTATGAACTAAAACAATTTGGCTGACATCTGGCTTTGCAGCAGATTTCCCATAGCATCCAGCTATTCCAGTTTATTCATAATTAAATGACATCAGAGACATCTGCTTTAAAAGTGGAAGCAAACCTTCCAAAGCAGTTACAGCTGCATGGTCTTTATTTTATTTTTCAAAGCGATGGGACCATCTTCTTTTTAAAATGACCTTTCATTAATTTTCGTCTAACTACTTCTATAAATACTACCGTTGTCCATGGCTTGTTAACACAATAAATTACTGAACTAGAAACAATACAGAATGACCTTCTTTTTGAGGAGATTGTTGGGGATGCAACAGCAGCAGTAGCAGGAAGGAGCACAATGCTTAGCAGAAATAACACTGACACGACCAATGATAAAATTTAAAAATTTTTTCTGTGAAATTAAGATCAGGTAAGAACATAATCAGGTCTTTATTGATACCAGATGATAGGAGAAAAAAAAAAATCTTTCATGGACAACATTCACAAACCTTTCTACTTAACTGACATTTCATCTGGTATAGGTGTTGGGAAGAAGATCAAGCAATGGAGCAAATGACTCCTTTCCCACTAGCCAATTCCCTTCATAAAGTGTTTTATAAATGATGATGCACAGAAATAAAGTCTTGTTCACTTGGGAAGTGCAATAGCACTGCCTGTTTTTTCTTGGTCTACTTTTGCTTCAAAGGAAGCCCAAGTTTCTTCTGTATTTTCCTTGCTTCAAAGGAAGCCCAAGTTTCTTCTGTATTTTCCGCTACCCTTTCATCGGCAGTCCTGATCATAACACCCTATTTTCAGCTTCATAAAGTAATCACTTGTCTTGAATTTGCAGTCAGTGGCATTATCCCTCTGAGAAGGTAACTGGCTGGCTGCAGGGACAAGAGAGGTCACCCAAAGCTTGCATTCCTACTAAAATTACTACAGTAAATGATTTATCACCTCTGAGGAAAATATCTGCCAAGAGAAAATACATTTCTCAGGTACTTATAAAGCAAAATTGCACTGGCCCTGCCAGATATCAAGCAACACAGCAGAACTTTTTGGTTTTTTTACTCCTCTCTCTATTCAAACCCAGGCTTGGCCACTTCTCATCAAAGGCGTATCCTCCACAAAACACTTTTTCTCCCTGAAACGAAGAAGCAGTGCACACATCTGCTCAAGTGCAAACTTCGAAAGAGATCAACGCCCTCCTACAATGACAGATCCAGGCAGACCTGAGCCCCAGAGACATTTTGTGCAGCCTCCAGTCAATAGGAGCTTATATCTGCCCCATTGCCCTACCCCTGCTGCAGTGCCAGGACTGATGCTGTGCTCAGTCTGGGTGTCCCTCTTACACCAGGAAAGTATTACCGTAGGGTACCAGGTTGCAGAGGATCAGGATGGTGTTGAGATGGTGCCTTTGTGGAAAGTGGGACAGAGGCCCAGGAACATGTCCAGGCTAACGATTTATGAATGAGCAGCAAAAAGAGAGCAGGATGCACCGTGAGCACAAAAACAGAGTGAAAAAAAAAACATGTTACAGAATAAGCTTTGACATAGATTGTATATGGGAAAGGAGCTTAGCTGGAGCTGAGTAGAGGAATCAAGACACAAGCAGGATGGAATGTCTCAGGAAACATATAAGGTAAGCAAACTGAAACCAGTATGAACCAGATAGTTCAAGAGGAGTTTGGAGGCTCTTTTGGGGAATGGAGCCTTACAAGGCAGCTGTACCTAGGAAACCATATCATTAATGCAATTTAATGCTGAGATAACATATGTAATGGTATCAGAAATACCAAATTTGGAAATGGTTGTAGCAAAATAGGTATAACAGGGTGGGGTTTGGGCAGAGACTAGGTGGAGAAAGGGAGGCAAAGGTGGTGAAAAGGAGAGCAGAAATTAAAAAAAAAACAAACAAGGAGAACAAGGCATGAAATCAGTCAGTGAACAACAAGAGGTGGGATGTTCAATGGCAGGAGCATGGACAACTACAGGCAGTGCTGAAGCTGATGGGCACATCCCAAGCCTACTGGGATGCTGGAGGAAACCCTTTGGATAACCCTCCAACTCTCCATCGGGTCTATGTCCAAAAGACTTAGGTGGGATTGTAGAGCAAAGAGGGGTGGAACTGCACTGCAGTAACACGTGGCATAGGAGGGCACAGGGAGGGGTGGCAGAGCTGGGCACCCTTTGGAAACAACCAAGGTGTGATCTGCCAGACTGTTACAGTTTACCATTACAGCTTTCAGTGTCTTAAACAGATGGATAAAACTGCAGTCAATCACTGGAAAAATCATAGTGCTGTCACCCAGTCTAAGAAATAAATATAATTTAAAAATTAATATCACCTATTCTAAAAAAATTTAAAAATTTACATGAGGTTTTGAACATCTTTCCTGTGGCTGAAAAAGCATCTTTGCATTCAACAGGCATTTCTTAATACATGTGCAGTTAAAGTGTAATATTTGTTGACAGATACATAATGAACTTGGATTTTCCTCTCGAGGATGAATGCTGATGAAACATGGATGCATTTAGAAAGTGACAGAGTAGCATTCATAGTTTATGAGCTGGCTGGTAAACTAATAATGTGGGACTGTTCCCTATTAACCGTCTGTTCTGCGGGTAATGGTTCAGCGCTGAGCACCGTCTTACCGACAATACAACAGTCTCTGCAGTCTTGCACATCAACACGGGCCTGGGAGTGCAAAATACAGAAAGGCTCTCATCGGGTTAAGCAATGGGTTAAGTAATCAGAAACTCTCCAAGTGCACCCGTAATCTGCTTACTTATTAAGCTGGTTGGGAAGCAAGCGGCTGAGATCCTGCTGACCTTGCTCAGGGGGTCATCTCAGTCCACACAAATTTTGGGGGGGTCTCAGACTGTGCACAGGCAGCATGCTGGCACCATTCAAAATTGCTGCTACTGCATCAGTCAGAGACTTGTTGTTCTCTTGCCTGCATGAGTGTTTAGAAGAAATGTGGGGGTGATGATGATAATCAGCTGTTATTTTGGAGAGGTTGACAAAATAGACAAAAGGCAAATAGCCATTGCAGGTAGAAAAGGTGCATTTTCCAGAAGAACTAATAACACTGAATTCAGGTGAAGAGCAGTGACAACTTTTCCATGACTCTCATTGAATGCCTTGAAGCACAGAGACTCCTATGCATTATATTATATTTAGAATTTTAAAATATATATGAATGTTTCTTTAAATGTTCCTAACCTGATCCTCCTCTACAGAGGGTAAGTCTCCTTTGCTCCAGACTTTCCCACTGGCCTCAGGGGCCTGTGATTCCTGAAGGCTGCTTTTACCAGTAAAGACCAAGGAAAGAAGGCATTGACCACAGCTTTTTCCATGTCCTCTGTCAGCTGACATTCTTCCCCATTTATCAGCAGGCTCACATTTACCCTGGTCTTCCTTTTGCTGCTGATACACTCTAAGAAGCCATTCGCTTTATGTCCCTCACTGGATTCAGCTCTGCAGAGATTTAACTGGCCACCTCTCTTTCCATCTGTGCTGTATTCCCACAGGGACCATCTGCATTTAACCTTAACAGAACCTACATTTTTTTCAGGAATTCTGCATCATTTTCTGTAAACATTTTATACCATTAATATACTCCACATTGCATTTATTTTAAATTGGCACCATAATATGGGCAGATATTTGTGTGTGAGTATTTGAGATGACTCCTTACTCCTTTAGAAGATCTTGTAGAAGCAGCAAGCTGTTGCAATGTTAAAGGGTCAGTGTTCATATTATCATCATTTATGTTTAATATATATTTTCTTTTTCTAGGATGAAAAGAAAGGAATAGAGGATAGCTGGAATTTCTTCCTGCACGTTTTCATTTTTTTTCTGAAGTTGATCAAAATGGATTAGAATTTCTCTGCAGAAATATTTCCCAGTTTGAACTCTTTTTTTCAGGCTTCAAAGTGTTTTTGTCCCTGTAAAAAAAGTAAAGAAAAAATTAAACATTCTTACATTTATATTTGTTATCATTTTCTGTGGGGACACAGGTTATTACAGAGGTATGAACTTCACATTTGTGGGACATCAGTGGAACAAACCCCTCAGATATGCCTGTTGCCCTGTCTTGCCCTGACCATGCGTGAATGACCTCCACATCACTGTGGCTCTTGAAGGGTGCTCTGAAGTTTATTGCCATATCATAGTGTGTGCTACAAGATACATTTCTTTTCACTATGATGTTAGCTTGAGATATTCCTCCCTTGAATGCCTTTGCTTGAGGCCACTTGTTGCCCTTCTTGGTTTCTCCATCCCCAGGCACTGCAGTTTGTTGCCACTTCAGCAGAGCTGCTGTTCCTCATCTCCCTGATCCTGTTTGCAGGTGGACCTCAGTGAACAATGGCAGAATGAAGGACAGAAAATGAACTGGGGAAAGGGAATAGTGGCACAGACTTCTGATGAGGAGGACTGGCTTAATCCAGCTTTGCATGAAGTCAGTCTATTATGCCACTATGATTTTGGAGGTCAGCTACTTCTTCAGAGGGTGATGAAGTAGCCACAAAGTTTATGACGTTTTGAAGGATTGTTGTTAAGTCTTTACCCTACCAAGTCTCTCAGTTTATCTTAAGGAAAAAAATCATGCTTTAGTGAAATGAAGTCATACTCTATTTCTCATCTGAGAAACCAGCGTGCGTGGGAAGTAGAAAATGAGGACAGATTTCCATATGTTGGGCCCCAAGGATGCTTAAAGATGATTTTAAGCTGGATTTGGTAAAGATTTGGGCAAGATTTATTCACTGTTTTACTGGAATTACAACTCCTTTCCCAATAAGAAACATTGCTGTGTCTTACCCTGTCTACCTTTGGAAAGAGACTGAATTCTTTGTACTGGTAGCAGACTTCAGCCTTCCCCTCTCTACTTACTTGCCCAGTCATCACTACAGAGCACAGCTTCTTATAAGTCCCCCTGTGGAAAACCTATACATGCATCCACTGGGGAGGTTCAGTATTGCTCAGCGGACAGGAACAGCCATCTGCTATGACTTCTGGTGCTTAAATGGATCTCTAGCTGTTCTGAAATTGTGTCCCCACCAACATCCATGCTCCCTCACAGCCTGCTCCCCTCCGGCTTCTTCTTCTCAAGGGTCTGTTACTCCTTCCTTTCCAGCCCTTTAGTATTATATGTGATGGACCAGACTGTGCTAGTGTGTACTCCTTGCAAACCCCCAAAGGTCCCCATCAAGAACCGACACAGATTTCCCCTAAAAAACACAGTGTGATGGGAATCAGTGATTTTTACCAGCTATATACTGAGTTAGTTTAAAACATCAAGATTCACACTTGGACAGAAGCATATGGATTAATTCTATTTATTCATTTATTTCTAACTGTCTCTAGAGGTTTTCACTGATATTCTGGTTTCTAAGTCCTGACTGGGTAAATACTACTTCGCTTGAAGACAGCTCACAGTTTTGGCTTGTTTAGTGATGTTCTTCCTAAATAGCCACTGGGAAGAAAGCATGATACCTCCATGAGTCTAGTTCATTTGAATACTGATAATAGCTTCATTTCAATAGTTTTTTATTTCTAACTTATAAATTAATGACCAAAGCTACATGTTGCTGTCTATTTTTTTATATGTTTTCTCAAGTAATGTTTGTGTTTTCACTTCTCTCCTAGCTTTCAACAGACTATTTATCAGATTCTTACTTCCAGCTTGATTTTACTAATCTTTGTATTCCTAAGCTTCACTTTCCTGGCACCAAGATTCAACAGTAAAAAAAAATCAGATTGTTGCTTTGTTTCTTATTTAGTAAAGCTCATTTTGAAATCTGATAGCTAAAATCTGGTGAGACTACTTTTCTCCAGTGGTAGAAGAAGCAGCCCTTGGGTCTCTGTTGGCATTCAAAACAGTTATTAGAACAGAGCAAAACTGCAGTGGCACAATGCAATGTACTGGCAGTGTGCAAAACAGTTTCTGCAAGACAGAAAAGTTGGGAAAGTCTTCCTAGCTTGGATGAATTTCTAAAGAAAATGTTCATTAATGTACAGATTTACAGTTTCCAATCTGAAAAAAGTGGCTTGCTGCTCACCTGTGTGGTGACATTGCTTTCAGCAGTGTGACCACAAGAACATTTGTTAGATGAGAGGTGTGCATGGAGTCATTATGCATTGTGGGGCACTTGTATCTCTCCACCATATAACATTGTCTTGTTTCTAGAAAGATTTTTAATTTCTAGCTTATGAGATAAAAGGGACTTAAAGCCAAAGCAGTCATTTCAAGCACTTCCTCTATAATGACTGTAACAGGTTGCATTTAATAATGCTGGTCACTCTTACAGTGCCCCCCACTAAGTCTCCGATATAGAGAATTTATTCAGGGTCTCTTGCCCTTCAGGCGGGGGTGTTGCTGCTCTCTTGCTTTTAACCAGCCAGTTTTCAAAAATTTAAAAAACCCCAACACTTCTGTTTTCCCTCTCAAAGTAGTTTGGACTATTGATCAATGAGTTCTAAGTTATAGGGGAGAAGAAGGTTACCTGGAAGAAGCAGTTCAGGCAGCCAGGCTATCTCCTCTCCTGGGCGGTGACTGAAACAGCCTTATGGGAAAAAGGGTTAAAAACAGGGGTTCCAGGAAGCCCCAAAAGTGAACACCAGCTTCTGATTGCATTTCGGAATGGACAATGCTGCTTATGCTTACTTTCATGAGTAAGTCTCACTAACACCTTTTTTCCAAAACATAAATGAGTTTCTGTACAAAACAGGTACAGTCAGATTTTATTTTCTAAAAAAGAGGTGTTCACTTCAAGATATAAATTAAACAAACTTTGCTTTAGAGTAGGATTGATTTTTCCATATCAAGAAAATAATTCACTGCGAATAGCACAGTGTGGATGACTAATTACTTCAAACCAGATACAGAACAACCGGTTTGGACATCTTTAGAAAATGCTGAAATTGATTTAGCCTTGGCTGATTTATTCAATTCACTCAGAAAATGGCTGGATGGGAGCGAGAACTGTGAGCTCAGTCCCCCAGCATCAGCTCAGGAAAGGCATGTCATGCTCCACACAGCGTGCATCAGGGCAGCTAATTCTTAAATGAATCAGGTTGCAATATTATTCACAGTTTGTATTTGACCACCTTACATCCAAAAAGCACAGAGATTAAATGACTGATTTAAACTCCCGGTGGAGGCAGGATACAGCTGTGTCCCCAGCAGTACTGGGCAGGCTGCTGCTGATAGTTGTTCCTGTGAGTCTTCTGCAATGAAAATATCACAAATTTTGGCTCGGTCCCATCTCCCACACCTGACTACCAAGGAATCCTAAATGACCAGGTACCAGATCCTAGATGGCTAAAATTAATTAAATGTTGGGCCTTTTTGTTTCTGGTGTCATACAAAGATTTTACTGTAGCTGGGGAAGATTATGAATGTACAGCTATAGAAATATGCTCTCGGGAACCCTTTTAATCCACCCTCCAGCTCCAGAGAAGCTAAGCTATACCTAAACCATCCCCAACAGAGGTCTAAGTAACCTAAAAGCCTTCCAGTGGCAGTCACCCCTCATGCTCCCTAGGCGATCCGTGCCAGGGCTTCATTATCCTCATGGCTGGAAAGCTCCTCCTAGCATTTCAGATATGCCTTCCCAGATCCCTTGAGCTAAGGCTTGTGCTCTTCATCCTTCTTGCAGTAAACATGAGGATGGGTAATACCCTTTCTCTTTGTGAGACTTTTAATGAAATTTTTATTTGTATCCCCCTGCACTCATCTCCATCTTCAGCTAACCCTCTCAGACCTGCAGTCTTGCTGGGTCACTCCTCTCTCCCTCCTCTGGGAGATGATTCCCTTAAAATCTTCTCCATTTTCCAAGTGCATTTGTCATTTATAATTACAACTTTGAAATCTTAAATCCAATTGTCATTTACAGTTCTGTCTATCTTCCCTTTCTTGGCAAATAACAAGTTACTTCTCAGGCTGGGTCTATGGTGCTCTATTCTTCTAATCCATTTTGCATGATTTTTAGTTGGCTGCCACAGATAAAGTTGCATGAAAGTAAGCTGTGCGATTGAAAGGTATCTTTCATAAAAGCAGGGGATACAACCCGCTCTCAGCATTTCACTGAAAGCTCAGCTCTATTAGCATGTGTTATCTCTGCTGAAAAACAGTCAGACTGCTTCTCTGGGTGATTTGCTCCTGTGAAGGTTTCTTACTGCTAAGGCACAAAGAAATGTCATTGCTGGAGCCTGGTTTCCCTTGAAAGACAATGCCCATCTTGTAAAGCATCTTATTTCCAAGGTAGTTAGAAAAAGGGGGAAGTTTACTCTGTAGTGCCTATTTCCATACCAATTTTTATTCCAAATACTGTTATTTCAGCCATTTGCCGGCGATCAACCTTATAATATGAGGCAATTCTTTATCACACTGTGATTTTAGATACACTTTTTGAGTTCCCATGTTTTCTTTTGCTTTTCTTTTCTAGTGAGAGAAGCAGAAGAAAAATCAGAGAATTTTAGAGGAGCGTTAGCCTTCTTTTGCTTGGAAGACTTGTAGCCAAACCTTGCTGCCATTCCCAGCCCAATGAAACCAAGGGGTTTTTTTCCACTTTAGTTATAATAATACTATAGCCTCAGTACAGAATCAAGAGTTTTTTGTCTTTTGGATAAATTCAAAATTTGGATAAATTTTCAAATTACAGAGAAGCAGAGTTAATTGTGGTACATATAGGAGCAACTTTGGGAAACATGGCAATAACATGCACAATTTTGCTTGCACGGTGAACGTGAGCTGCCTTGCTTCTTACGTGAAGACTAGCAAATCAAGTATCTGCTACTCATGTAGCTAAGGAGGAGACAGAGGGTATCATACTTTAGCCAAGCGGCTGAGGCATTGAGGATGCACATGTTTCATGTCCCCCTTAAACAACCTTGAATAACCACTGGAGACAAAACATGTCCCTCCACACAATATTCAGCCAGGGAGATCGTTCAGGGTAGCCCAGCGCTGGGATTCCCTCCTGGTTCAAACATTTACAAAAGGGCTAGTGCACCTCAGATCCTTTTTTTGGTCAGTGGAGGGAACCAAGGGAAGGATGGTCTCCTCCAGGACACTGGCTACTTCTGCAGTGGGGCTTTGCAGAGGCTCAAAGCAGCCTGTGTGCTCTGATATGCCTCTGGACCATGCCTAGTGGGTGAAATAGCAAGTAAATTCCCCACCTGGTGAGGTGGTGGGTGTCCAGGAGTTGCTCCAGCCTCAACCAGGAATGTACCTGAGGTGCTGGGAAGAGTTATTAGCAGAGACAATGCTACAGCTGTCAGTGTCCCAAAAACAGGTGGCAGAAGCATCTGCACAAGTATCTGAGGAGTAAATATTTACAATCAATCTGTATCTACTGGAAGTTAGGTAGTATTTATGTGAGTGCTTGTGTGGAACTAATTTATCCAAATTGAAAGATATTTTGTTGTACCATACTCACTCATGCTCTGTTGAAAATTATATCCCTTACATCTGTGGTGGCAGGGATGTGAGGAACCCCTGGGCATGGGAGGGTGGTACTTCCAGTGTCTCCACAAGTCACATCAACAACAGAGTTAATATTTTCCAGGCTATCCAATAGGTTAGAGGGAACAATCTGTTTCCGGATGTCAGAGAGTTTTTTGAAGAATAAGGCCTTGGCTATGCATCCTCATATTCCTGGAAAGCACTGGCAGTCACAGTTCTGTCTTTTTAAAACACTATAATGTCCTTTTATTGCTTTCTGTCAGCAACTTGTTCAGACATGGTTAAGTGGAGCCCTTTGCATATGGACATTTTATATAAAGCTCTTCATTAAGTACATTTTTGATACAATAAATATAATGTAAACTTAGTAACCAAAATAAACCCAACCATCCTTCTGCTTGTAGAAAATTTGAAGCATTGAGTGACCTGATTACATGAAAAAAGCAACTAGTCTGGAACTATTTTTTTGTTTTCATAATGGTGGACCACATGATAAAGTAGATTTTTGAAAAACTTTGGGTTGGGAATTGCAGGACAGATCCCTCACAAACTCCACTTTAGTCCCTGTGAGGGTCCTCTTGTCCTCCTACATCAACATAGGGGGATGATAAAGCAGAGGGAGCCTCAGGGGACTCCAGGGTCCTGTCCTCTCTTCAGGGTCACGGCAGCAGCACCAGGCACATCCACATGCTGCCTGGAGGGCAGCGTGGGGTTTGGGGACGCAGCACTACCCTATCGATGCGAGGGGAATGTGAGGTCCTGCATTTTTAAAATGCAGGTATGGTGCCTGGCAATTGGCGTTTTTCATCACAGCCTCCTACCTCTTCTGAGAACCAAGTCAGGAGTGCTTGAAATGGAGTGTAGGCGTCACTCGCTGCTATTTTTACTTACACCATTACCAGCCTGCCTCGCTTGTCCTGCTGAGTTGTGCTGAGGCCTTTGAATTAGCGGGGCACTTGGTGGTGCAGAAGGCAGAATTACAAGTCACGGCAGTTCTTACGAGCAAGCTCCCATAAGTGTCACTGGTGAGTGGGCTAAGGATGGTACCACTGCTCACATCCAGCTGCCAGAGCAGTACAGCAGTGTTAAGGGTCGGTTTAGTCTGACATGAATTTTGGAAAAATAGTTCATTGTTCCTGAGCATGATCTGTATTTTAAATAATTCCTAGTGATTTGTATGACTGCTCTGGTTTTGAGTGATATTCATGGTCTCTGCCAAACTTTGTTCCACACTTATGAGAATAATTAGTTAAAATGAGAGAAAGAGAGTCTCTGACTTAGGTGGGTTTTTTTCCCCATCTACTGTGTCAAAATCCCATCCAGGCTTTGTCATCTGCTGCCTACTTTGGGGCAGTATTTCTAGCCAGAAACGTGTGTCTGAAAATGCCTTCGGATGAACCTTCAAACTGTCCAGTGGGCCACCTCTGCCAGGTACCTTCTCCAGGTTTGATACCAGTGGCAGCTCCTAGGGCTAAGGGCTAAACCTACAGAGAGGTGCCGGAGTTTGTGGCACACACCCTTTGGCATCCTGCCCCTCAGGGAGATGCTGTGCCCATCACATGCCCAGAGTCCTTAGGGAAGATGGCCCCTGAGAGCATCTCAGCTGCCCAGACAAACTGAAAATTTCCCAGAGCAACAAGTAGGAAATGCAAGAAAGTAAGTAAAATAGACTTTGTTTGGAATACTGTGTATAGGCCTGATCTTCCACGTTCATGAAAGACAAGTTAAACTGGAGCAGGGGCAGAAAAAGGCTATTAGGCTCCCTTTCTCCTCATGAGCTTCTTATTGCATGCCATTGGAGCAGCTTGGCTTGTTTTATGTCACAAAAGGAAGGCAGAGAGGGGATGTGTTGACTGCATTTGGACATTACAAGGGTGGGAGGGGATAAGCAGAAAGGATGGAGCTATTCAAGCTATAGACACCATGGGCACAAGAACAAGTGGTGTAAACTGGCCATGAACAAACTTACACTGTGAAATAGAAGTTTTCTAACCATATGTGATATAAATTCTGGAATAACTTCCAACAAATGCAGAAAGCACACCAGCTTTCAAAGCAGAATTTAAGCAATATATAGGAGGGATGAGGTAAGGTAAGCACATAAGCTGCCTTACTTATGTGTTAGAATTTATTTTTCATGGGATAGTTGGAATCATGACACAAGGAGCACATTGCACAGGGCACTTTCCTAGCTTCCTGTCAGATGCTTTCTGTGTCAGCAGTCCCTAATGAATGGCAGTGCATGCTCAGCTGGGGAGGTCCACCCTAGCCAGTGACCAGGGGAACCGGGTATTTTTCAAGGATAAGTGTTTCAAACTGAACTGGGGAAGCCAGGGTTTCAAAATTGTACTTCTATGTGTCAGGGGAGCACCTGCACCTTCTGTTTGGATCAGCAGATAGGCTCTGAGAAATGATCTTGGGTCAGTAGGACCTTGCAGACAAGGCAGATGGGGAAATGCCTGGTTTGAAAATCCTCCTGTGGCTGAGATGGGAGATAAAGCTCTGAGCAGCTTAAGGGCATCAGGCTCTTTCTGGCTGCGCATACGCTCCCCAGAGGAAAGGTAGCTGCCGTGGGGAGCAGGGACGGGTGATATGGTGGCTGGCAGGGTGCTACATCTGCTGCTCCACCCTACATTCAAACACCCATGAAGCCTTTGGGAGGGAGATATTTTTATTATTTCACACTTAATGTTCCAGTTATTTCCAAAACACTGCACCCTAAAAATGCCTTTACTTCACCTTCTGGCTGCTCCTCCACTGAATGCACTGGAAGTGCATCATCTGTGTAATAAAATCAGCTGAGCATCCCCAACTGTGCTGAAACCAGGACACCAACCAAAATGGTGCCAGTGTTTAAGGGCTGGAGCTGGTGCTCAGGCCTCCCACCTTAGAGGGGTGCAGTTCAGGCCCCCAGGGTTGTGGACCATAAGAGCATGAAAACCTAAGTGCATGTACGGCTATTGCAATATGTTTCATTCTTTGGCCAAATAAGATATAATCATGTTTCCTTTATGTGCTTTTAAAGGCCCTAATCTCTGCAGGAATAAAAGAAATTATTTGGTAGATGAATGTAAACACTTCATTATACAACCAGAGTTTTTATGTTTGGGGCAAAATATTTATGTTTTCCATCAGTCGGAAAATACATAACACATACCTGCCCATTATTAATCATCTTTATGTTAAGAAAACCTTTCATTTATGGTTACCAAGTACATATTGTGTGATTAGGCTATTTTAAAACATGATGAATGGAAATTTTACCTCTGTTCTGCCAATGAGGCAATTTTTATACTCAGATGATATTTACATTATAAATAGCACAAGTCAACTGCATTAATACTAATAGAATCATTTGTTATTGCTCTCTCAGCACTCCTCATGAAAGCTAGCTTCATTGGATTTAAAAGCAGCCAGAGCATTTGCCTGAGAAGGTATTTGTATGCCATGAACGCCCCGCTCTGCAGCGGTGTTGGGGTGCCAGCGGCAAGGCATGATTCCCTGCGTGTTAGCTTCATATGGAAACAAATCAGCGGTCTTTCACAACTTAAATTAGACTACTTCTCCCCTCCTCCCCTTGCTGATTTGAAATGTGGTTTTCACATTAATCTTGTGAATAAAGCTTGGAGGCACCTATATTACATTTCCTTGACCGTTTATATATCCAAATTTCCATGAAAGGTAAATCAGGACATCTGGCTCGCTGCAGTCACAACACTTCTTCTTTCCCCACTTCTTCATACAAACAGTATTTCCTAGGGAGAGCTCCAAGCCTAATGAGATGCTACGGTAGTTAGACAAAAACGCTGCTGGGCGATAGTGCGAAGTGTGCTGCTAGCATGATTAACTCACCGCAAGCTCTCTTCATCACAGAAATACATTTTCATGCTGAAATACATTTCTACACTCAGCCCCTTCAGCAAACAAAAGACTAGTTATAGGATGAGGGCTGAAATTGCCCTCTCTCGTGTTAGTTTCCAATAGTGCTTAAGGCTGTGCGACAGCCCTGACGTGAGTAGCGATACAGAAAATCCCAGTGCCGGACCTTGCTGTGGACCTCCAGCACCATCTGGCAATGTCCCCTAGCTCATGGGGAGTAGGATGTTGCATGCAAGCTTCAGCTCAGCACACTTTGCTTTACTTCTCCTTGGGTAATAACATCACCCCCCCCCC
>VZTL01042228.1:18221-30128 GCA_013400535.1 Scopus umbretta | reverse complement strand
GGGGGGGAAGGACACCAGCTGCTTATTTATACATGGTGGTTTGTTATGCTGAGAAAAAGAGACATACAATAGCACAAAGTGTCCCATTTCACTTTTTCTGTCTTCTCTTAGGGTATGCATTAGCTGCCGCTAGAGATAATCACAGCTTTGTCCCTTCCAGGTGTTTCAAAATTTCTCCCTTAATATAGTTTATATACAACCAACATGCATTTCATAATCAATACCTTGACAAAATGTGTTTCAGGGTTATATTTTCTGAATCAATATTGCCATTATTTTAACACTGACTCAAACTTGCTGGCTTTTGCAATTACAACACTAACCTGATTTGTACAGCTGCTGAAGTAAACTTTGAGAATTATATCAGCAAGCAGCATCTCTAACCTCTTTCATGTTATTTTTTTAGCTCCATTAGAGTAACAGTAACAAAATTCCCTTTAAGATATTGTCATTGTTCTCTAAATCATAGTATTCGGTGGACCTGAGATGAATGTACGTGGGCCATTATTCCATGGGATATTAGATTGCTTCGAGGGTAAGTTCTGAGCAATGAAAAGTTCAAATACATAAATTGCAGCCCACAAAATCCTCTCATCCTTCTGCCATGTTATTCTCTTCCAAAACCTCAGCTTGATTTCATGGTCACCACTGTGTATCAAGGTGTCTCCGAAGCAACAGTAATTTTTTTTGCAACTGCAGAACACAGCTTCTGCTTTTGTGTCACTTTACACTGTTTCACAACTATCTTCAGCTCCCCAGTGCCCACAGTTCTTCCAAAATCTTTGGGGTAGGGATCTTTTCTCTAATATCTAAAATGTCTCTCATGAATCTGCGGGCCCTAAACACTAAGGTGCCATGTATCATCATTAATAAAATACCCGTGCATGCAGTGAGGCTATGACAGAGATTTTGAAGAGGCTATTGGAGGTTGCAAGTATTTCTTTATAACAAATCCTTGGGGTTTAAGTAGAAATCTAGTACTTTGTTGAAATCCATGAATTTTAACCTTATTGCCAACCTCCATCATCTGTCATTGAAACTACTTCACAGAAGCTCAGCTGTCCACATATTTCAGCTGTGTTTTCATTGTCCATTTTATCACTGCCCAGCAAGCACAGCAAGCTTTAGAAGCTTAAAAAATAAAATTTCCAAAGACTTTTGGGACTAGAGATAGGTAATGCTATCTCTTCTCATAAGACCTAATCAACTGTTTTGAAATAGTGCCATTCCTTGACAGTATTTCAAGAGAGCTCCTTGGAGGAGCTTTTCTCTGTGGGATGAAGGATACTGGGAGACGTTTGGTGCCTATGGTGTTCTCCAATTCACTAAAAGAGGATGTCCTGATTTTGGTCAGAAGAAGCTGGCCCAAAGCTTGCTCCTTTGTACAGACACATCCCAAAGAGCCTCTTTCAAGTGGTTCTAAATAAGGCTTGAAGTTACAGCTGTGAAAATCTCCGGCATGGACTCTCATGGGTTGTAATTGGTGTCCAGGATCACCCAGGCAATGTGGAAGAGGCTGAAGTAGTGAGATGCAGCCTAAACGTGCAGGTGAAAATGGAAGGGTATCACAGGACTGCCTCAAGGGTATCACAGGACTGCCTCATGGGGACCCCAGGCAACAGCCCAGGTGCCCTTAGAAAGGGTCTAGGCTCTTTCTAGCGACTGAGTTTTTTTCAATAAACTGTTTTACTTTTTTGCATGTATGGAAGTGATTATAATATTCCTGCCTTGTGTCTTGGACCTTAATTATACTTTTAATCTTCCTTTCAATCACTTTAATAAATTCATTATTTTTTTCTCTCAGGTGTTCAAAGGATATGTCTGTTGGACTAGATAAAATGGAGCCAGGGTACTGGATCAAATCCTGGCATATGATTATCAACCATGTTTAAATGCAGGTGTGGGGAGAAGGAATTTAGGGAATGTCCTCTGCAAACTCTGCCAGGCCACTTGAGCATAAGGCCATAAATTGAGCTCCTTTCATTTACTAAAAAAAATATGGCCACTGAGTTCGAAATAGTCATTCTCAGTGCCTCCCTATAGCTGGGGCTCAGGAGCTGGCCTGTTTGCAGTCACTTCCACCATAAATGTCCCTTGTGATTTTTGGACAACGTGCTTGGATGCATACTTCATTTCAATGGTAGTTCAGCATGCCAGGTGTTTCTGCAAATTTCAGAAGTGTTTGTCTTTGAGTGCCAAAGTGCATTTTTATAAGTCAACCTCTTAGCTCTAAAAATTTCAGTGAAGATACTTTCTGTGAAGATACTTCCTTATCCCGTGGTGGTCTTGTCTGGATGAAACATGCAATTGAGCAGAGATACTGCAGCAATAGGAGGCTCCGTTGCATAACTATTGTCAGTTTAAATGACTTATGAGTGCTAAGAGAATGGGCAATTCTTTTCAGATGCTACCTACATGTCCTCTGTTTGTATGCAGTGAGGTAGAGGGGAACTGAGATCTCAAATGTTGTAAATCAGGCAAACCTAAGCAGATGTACACAAGTTGGCCATTTGGGTGAAGGCCATTATGCTTTATTTTTGTGTTTTTTACTTATTTCTGGAACTCATGAATGCTATAGGTCACTCTATAATCATAGTTACAATAGATAATAAGTGGTACTTACTGGTGGGAAAATCACACCAATACTTCTGTGTCTGGGGCCATACAGTGAACCAGGCTAAGGAACCAATCCGGTTAAGAGTAATCCATTAAAGAAGGTTCATTTAAGACCCAGACTGGGTCATTTGATGGTCTCACAAAAGCTGTGAAAGCAAAACGGAGGAGGTGACATGGGACTGGGAGTGCTGAGACACAGGGCAGGACCTGCTTGGCAGGCAGTATAGCTGGTGTCTTCAGTAAGTCAGTCAGCTGCTAAGTTATGGGTAATCATTGATCTAAAACGTGCTTTCAGTAAATCTATACATCTATCTAGTATAGGCTCAAGCAATTTAACTGTACCACACATCGGTATCTGACTGGTGCAACCAAACATGACCAGGCACACTGCACTGGGAAAGGATTTGGGATTACATGTTACTGAGTTAAGAGGCAACATGTGAAAGGGAAATTAACATTTATTCAGAGCCAACTTTAATTTCTTCAAAATAGCAGAGGTTTTAAGTTCTTAAGGCTCCCCGGGTGTTTAATACATTTTAAATGCTTGATGATGAATTAAACATGCCAGGATTTTCCCTTTCTCATATTGATGTGGGTCTGAGGGGAGATAAAAAGCTGGATTTGATGTCATTGTTGTGTAATTAGACTTGTTTGGCCTTTCATTAGCCAGTGCAATTGTTCCCTCAGACCTGTCCATGTAGCGTGATTTGTAATTCAGCACAGAATAGGTTTCCTTGGCTTCACCTAATTGCTCAAATTTTTATTTGTCAACTGTTGTAGATCACAAGCATTTTCAGTTCTGCATAGACAGGCAAATGCTGCTTAAAATAACCCACATCCTGCAATTCTTTCCTCAGGAGCTTATCCATGAACATTTTCAGTGTACCGATTAATGAGACCAAGCTTCCCCCTCCTACTCGTCTGATTAAAATATTTAAAGGAATACTAGACAAATTCAGATTGTCTAGTAAGTACTAGACATGCTCTTCTCTGTATTAGCCCAGGATTAGCTCTTGCTTATCTTGATAAAAGAGGGAGAAGAAATCTCAATGAACCAGAAGCCTGTTTCTGTCTAAGTCAGGAATGCTCTCCCCCAGTGAAGGTGACAAGCTTTAACATGTAACAGATTGGTGTCAGATTGGACCAATTATTATGAAAAAAGCAATGAAATAGGCAGCAAAGCTATTATACAGAGTTAGTTAAAGAAGTATTTGTTGCAACTAGATTTTTAAAAAAATTAATAATTGGGTCTGCCAAAATGATTCAAAGATCTGCGATTCAAATGGAAAATGAGAAGTCCCAGTGTGAGAATTTAGGGGTCTTGGCATGAAATCTGTTAACCTTGCTGTTTGTCTACGATAAGCATGTCTGATGTTTGATAGTGGGATGTTACAGCTGGCGTCAGGCGCTGCCCATTTCAGCTGCTCATATGTGAATCACACCGATTCTTCTTGTCAAAGGCAATGGTCTCTCTTCATCTGCTCATCGCTTTTGGTTCCAGCTGCAATCTTAAACACCGGACTAATCTATATATTCCTAGGAGGGGTATAAAATTTATGAGAGTGCCAAGTGAACTGCATCTAAATTGGCCACTCCGAGGCCAATAGTTTATAACAAAAAACATTTCCTCTACAACGATGATTTAGGAATCCTAACTTTCATGTATATGGACATGAACTCAATGAACAGACGTGTGTGCTATGCTCAGCACATGTAAGCAGGTGTGTTTGGGAAGGCACGAATACAGAGCAAGAAACAGTGGCTTCTGTCAGAAGTATGGCTCCCACAAATATATATCTATATACTGATTTTAAACTGCTTTTAAACGTATGTCCCACTGCATCCTCTACAACCTTTAGCCTCTTGAAACTCTTTGTGAACCACTGTCCCTTCGTGAAGCTATGAAATACTGTTAGTGATGTTTTCAAAATGGGAAGAGGGAGGATGAGGACTGAGTTCACAAAGGCAAGCTGGAGCTGAAACACACCGGCTGTCCATGCCAGCGGCACCCATGTCATGCCCCAGGTTATGTGCCTGAAACAACCAGGAGCCTCCTGAAGCCCAAAGCAGCTCATCAGCAGAGTGGAAACTGCTCAGCAAGCCTTCCTCTGCTACACTTGCAAGCAGATAGTATGGCTTTGCCCCAGTCCGGGAAACCTGGATGGGCTGGGGCTGAGGGTGGGCTCCAGCACTGGCCAAGTCTGAAGAAGTGAAGCTGGAGAAGCAAGTGCTACACAAAGCAAGAAGTAGACTGTCTTACTGGAAATCTCCTCCTGTATTTTAAAAATACATTTTTTCAGTACCTCTAGTAAGAAGACTAATGGGAACTTCAAAAAGAGCTTTCAATCCTACAATTTTCCTCTGATTTTTCTGCTAAGAAAGAAAAGTGGAATGTGGGAAGAAATGCTGGTGGGAGGTGGGATGTCGATGGAGTCGGTGGTGACCAGGAGCAGGAAGCGGCTGCTCAACCACAGCATAATTGCTTAATCTCTCTAGCAAAAGAAAACCCTGATAAGACAGTATTGACTGAGGAGGGAAAGGTTAAAGCTCTGCTGATAAACACTGAGTGGGAATGACAAGCTGTTTGGACAGGAGATCCCCATGGCACAAGAGATGATAGTAACCTCCAGGTCTCGACCCTCAGCTCTGGGGCTTGTCATCTCCCTACAGAAATGTCCCTGCTGAGGTGGGTCCTGGGGTCTGCAGGGCAGGAGGGGGTGGCAGGAGAGCCATGGGTAATGTGGGTTTTGCTACCAGCTAGATGAAAATGAAAGTGAAGGTATTAATTGTCTTACCAGTTTTGGGAGCTTCAGGTGTGAACCCTTACGCTGTTACTGTAGCTGATGTGGCACTGAGCCTTTGCCATCTGCTGGCCAGCCGAGTCACCCTGCAGCACCCTGGATGGGCACATGGGCTTCCCACACAGCCCACCCACCTAAATAGGTGGGAGGAGGAAAAATGAAGGGACAAAGGAGGGTGAGAAGAAAAGGCCATGAGAGGTTCATTGAGAGGAGGTGAGGGGCAGGCAACAGAGTAATACGGACATGAAGGAGCAGGTGGAGTGACCGAGCCATGCGCATGTGGTGTGCCTGGTACCGCTCCCATCCTTCCAGGTCAGGAGGGGCTGTGCTGATTAATGATTTCACCAGCACGTGGGAGAGATGCTAAAGAACTTTCTCCTTAATCCACAAGCAATGCACAAATAGTTTCTGATGGAAAACAATATTAAAATTGTTGATTTTTACAGAAAAAAACCCCATCCATTAATCAAACAAATGGCACACTCAGGAACTGAGTAGTGTGGGAGAGCAAATTGGTTGCAGGAGTCATCTATTTGCCCTGCGTCTCTCAGCATTTCAAAGTGTACATAATACCCAGTTTTATTATTTGTTGGCCCTTTAAGTTGGAATTGAAATGCAATTAAAATAACACTTGAGAGCGCCATACATTTTAATTAATGGCCTGCATTTCTGAGAAGTTGGAAAACAAAGAGAGCATTGCCCACTTGCAATGAGTAAATCAAGACAGATGCGTTCTTGGGCGTCCATACATCAATATGACGACATAATCTAGTAAAGCGAGAAACCCATCTCTGCTGTAATATCACTCGTTTTCCTTCAGAAATTCAGCCCAACGGGTGCGTATGATAAGTTGAGTGCCAGCTGAACAACCTCAGTTTTTAAAAATGGGACAAAATATATCTAAGGGGATGCAGTTCTCCCACAGGGCTCCAAAACCAGAAGGAGCCCTGTAAGACTCAGCCCTCCAAACTCCCCTCCCTGCCGTGCTGCTTCTCCTTTTGGTTTCCAGCTCTCAGAGCTCTTGCCCTGAGCTGCCAAACTGGTGGCTCAGATATAGCAGTTGCAGACGGGGGTGACACCTATGAGTGCTGTGAGAAAGGTGTAAGCCCCCTGATGTAAAGTCTGGGGTTTGCTCCAGCTCAACAAGCCTGTTGGAGACTGGGCCAGTGTGTGCTCTCCCCAACAAGCACAGACTCTGCTGGGAAGCATCCTGGCTAATCCCTGCTGCTCCCAGTGGCACTGCTCCCATGGACAGCTTGGATGCAGCATCCCTCTTCTGGAGGGCACCTGGGTTATATAGTTATATGTAGTCGGCAGTGTTGACATGATTTGATATACTTATCCTGACTACCCCATGCTAAAAACTCCCTTGTGGGGTAGATGTTGGCTCTTAACTGTAACGCTGTGAGGAGATTTCTGTGAAGAATGCCCCTGTAAAATTCTATCCAGCTGTTACTGATCAAAAGTTGGAAATACCACGGCCCTGGGAGACCAGCTTGGTCCAGTTTACAAATTCTTGCTTTCTCCAGTTACAGGGTCTTGGAAAGATTGTTTTTAAAGCGGGTG
Organism: Scopus umbretta; assembly: GCA_013400535.1. Taxonomy (NCBI): domain Eukaryota; kingdom Metazoa; phylum Chordata; class Aves; order Pelecaniformes; family Scopidae; genus Scopus; species Scopus umbretta. Next base: position 23,145 of record VZTL01042228.1, on the reverse strand, counting down.
TCTCCCATTCTGAGATTGGTTCCTCACCACCAATTTCATCGGACATCACCATAACTGTTCTTGGGTCCCAGATAGATGGAATCTTTTCCTTGTCACCACCTGCTGCAATCCAAAGCCTTTCAAATTCTCTTTCGATGCCCTCCTCTTGGATGACCACTTTAATCATTTCATCAAAAGACTGTGCAAGTCTATGCAGTCTTCAGGCTTGTATACTAGGAATCAAGCCTGTTAATCTGGTGATGCTCAGACCTCCATCCCAAGTGCTGGAATATAGGATGGCGTCACAAGTTCTGAGTGGTAGATGTTACTATTCCTTGATGGCAGTTCAAATTGCCAAGTCAAGGGTTTCAAGGTACATTACCTTCACATCTGCATGATCTGCTAAGTAAATCAGGTGCGGAATGGTATACCCTTTCAAGATGTCTACCTTCTGAAATAGTTCTAAAGCAGCTCTTCTGATCCGATGTAACCAGTCCTTTATTTTCTCCTGGAGCTCTGGTTTTGCTATTCCAGTCCATGAGTCGATGCATAGACCCAGGTACTTTTCAGAACTTCCAGGTTCAATCATATCAAGGGGGGTGCCATTAATTATCCATGGAGGACAGTCATTGATCTTATACACATCTTTTGTTGGCAGATATAAAAGCCATGGCACTTCTCACCCTGTGTTTTGAGGCCCATCAATTCACAAAAGGCCTCTAATATTTCTATATTCTTTTGCATTCTGTCCTATGATCCAGTTAGTAGTATCAGGTTGTCTGCGAAGGCCATTGTTGTTATATTTTTCGAACAGTGCTGGTAACCATAACCCTCCTCCTCCAACTTACACAGTAGAGGGTCCACAGATAAGTTAAATAATATTGGGGACATTGGATTGCCCTGTTTTACCCCAATGTGGATCCTGATAGGATCCAACTGTTCATTCTTCAGGTCTATTCGTGTAGTAATGTTATAATATAAGTTGTTAATCAGGGTGATAATATGATCATCCACGCCCTTCTGTTTAAGAGCCGCAATGATGTGAGAGTGGCTCACCGCGTCGAAGGCTCTGGCCAAGTCAATAAAGACCACTCCCAGGGGCTGATGTTCCTTCTTGGCTTGTGAATTATAAGTTGTAGTACTTTTAAATTTTCGGAATAGCCTGATGACTTTATGAATCCCTGTTGTCGTGGGTTAATAGGGCATGCCTTCATTAGCCTTGCAGTCAAGATTCTGGAAAACAGCCTAAGAATGTCTGATCCGATGGTTATTGGTCGCCAGTTATTGATGTCATTCTGGTGGTCCAGCAAGGCGGATTTTGATATTAACACAGTCTAACATTCTCTTACCATGTGCAGTATTATTGCAGAGACCAACCAGAGATTGAACAATTCCATTAGATGGGTATAGTGTGGATCAATCTTGATAAGATCTCTCAGACTAAGCCCATCTGTTCCAGGTGTGGCATTTTTACTCATCTCTTTGATATTTTTCGAGATTTCCTTTGCCGTAATCATAGCTTCGAATGTCAAGCTGTCTGCTTGACCAATGGTTCTTACAGCACCTAAGCCCTTGAATGTTCCTGGCGATTCCCATCTCAATTTGAACACAGAGTGCACCTTGTCTAGTGGGATACTGCACCATGGGATTCCACATCATCCAGGATGATATCAGCTAGTTTCCCTCTATCCAGGTGAAACAGCCACTAGAATCATAGAAATTGCCCCCTTTTTTGGCCCTCTTCTTCATCCACTCCTTTGGTGGTTCTGAAGGAGCAGCCTTGTGGGCTATCTGGTGCTTCCAACCTTGGGTCACTTTCAGTCCAGTGGACTTTATGAACAGGCATGTGTAGCTGTCCTTAATCACATCATCAGTCAAAATTGATGGATCTTCTTTCCCTTCCATCACTTTTTCAAAGGTACCCTGAAGAATGGGCAGTTATATATATATATATATATATATGAAATATATATATATATATTATGTGAAAGACTGGTACCAGGCAGGTTTGAAAGCATAGATGTGGACTTCCTCTCCCAGTGCCTAAGTATATGAATATTTTACATGATGATCATCTCATTTACCTTGGAACATATTGACACACTGAAAAACAAATAATGCTACTGCATTTTGCTAAATAAGTAATAAAATGGGAAGGGTTTCACATGCTATAAGTCACAGGGACTTTCAAGAATATATCCACCCACACATGACACACCAGCTATGATTTTGGCTAAGGAGCAGGGGCTACGTAGAATAGATGTCTTCAGCTCTTTACAAGGGGAAAGCCAAACTGAATCAAACCAAAAAAGGTTAAACTCTTAGTAAAAGCAGAAACTGAAATGAGAGACTGGAAAAAAGCAAACCTAGCAACCATTTTAAAACACATTTAGAGACCTTAAAATTACAGACCACAGAGGCAACAATTTGCAGAGAACAGCATTTTTTAGGGTAAATTGGTCTTTCCTGGACTAGGGAAACTCCAGGAAAAAGTGGAAAAAGAAAGGCACAGAGAAATAAGTTGAGCTGTCCTGTCCCCTTGTTCATTTCTCAGTTAAATCTGACCATTTTGGAGAAGACGCAGACAACCTTTGGGGCTATAATCCAACAGAAGGCTCTGAACTAGGCACCCTCAGCAAAACACAGAAAGGACTGGGATAGAGAGGTGAGAAAATGCCACTTAATGAGTCAGCGGTCCTCCTGCATTTTGAATGCTTTAGCCAGTTTTGGTCACCTCATCTTAAAACACATGAGGCAGAAAGTGATGAGCTCTAGAGAGGGGTCAGTGAACAAGTGAACACAGGGAAAAGCCCATCTTACTTCCACCTAGAGGTGGAGGTAGCTGAAGGCTTTCCATCCATCTGGAAAGAGCAGTTTGGCTTTTGATGCTTGTTCTATGTCATGGAGGGCTGCAAATCACAAACTGACCTACCGTCCACCTTTGCAGAAATACGTCCTCCCCTGAGCAGCCTCCTAAGAGAAACACCAATGTGCATCAGCCAGCTGCCACAGCCGGGGACAGCAAGGGGTTTGCTTGTGCAGCCTTTGGCAAGATTGTGCAGTGGTAGAAACCAGCTCAGAGAAGAAACTGCATTGCTTTGGATATAAGGAGATGTCCAAAAGCTACCAAGAACACCTAAATATTCCTTATTTTATATCCATTGGTTGATATGTCTGGATTTTATGGTAAGTGAATGTGGAATATCTGCTCCTCTCCTTAGCCATGAAGCTACAAAATCAGATTTTATTTGTGTGTGTGTCCTCTTCCTTTTTTCCCTTCTTGGGAATACCCAGACAGTAAGTTGCCAATGTTGGCTGGTGGGATCATTGACTCTTCCTGTGGCCACTACTTTTCCAGTTGGCTCACACCACATTACTGAGCAATCCAGCCCAGTCAACCCATTTAGGACATATGTCTACAACAAAGTGTGACAGGGCTGTGGGCAGGCGCATGCACTCCTCTGCCTGGTCTGCAGGTCTTGACTAGGCAGGAGACGGAGACCTACATGTCCAGATCAAAGAAGTCCTTGGCACATGTGTGTGTGGAAGGGGAGATGCATGTGCATTGGTTGAGGAAACTGGGGAGAAAGAAAAAACAGGTTATTTGCAGCCTGGCTTTTATCACCTCTGCCTTTTCATTAAATATGGTTGGAAAGTATTTCTCAAGTGGAAACCAGTTATTTGTATATTTTGTTTGGTTTTTTTTCAGCATTTAATAGCTCTTTTTAAATGCATCACCAAGGTTTTCTAGCAACTGGCAGTCATAGTAACATGCGCCCATTTCAGAGTGCACGATTTATCCCTGAGATCAGAAGAAAGTGGGCAGCCCTTAATCCACACCTGCATATTCACTGGGGAAGCAGCAAAGCTGAAGTACTTCATCCTTTGGGAAGTCTGCTTGAGCATGCAGGTCTCCGCCTGACAGCATCTTAGCAGAACCTGGAATATCATACTGTCACTCAGACTTGTGAAATGAAGCCCAAACAGGCCCCTTACCAGCCCNAGAGCCGCAATGATGTGAGAGTGGCTCACCGCGTCGAAGGCTCTGGCCAAGTCAATAAAGACCACTCCCAGGGGCTGATGTTCCTTCTTGGCTTGTGAATTATAAGTTGTAGTACTTTTAAATTTTCGGAATAGCCTGATGACTTTATGAATCCCTGTTGTCGTGGGTTAATAGGGCATGCCTTCATTAGCCTTGCAGTCAAGATTCTGGAAAACAGCCTAAGAATGTCTGATCCGATGGTTATTGGTCGCCAGTTATTGATGTCATTCTGGTGGTCCAGCAAGGCGGATTTTGATATTAACACAGTCTAACATTCTCTTACCATGTGCAGTATTATTGCAGAGACCAACCAGAGATTGAACAATTCCATTAGATGGGTATAGTGTGGATCAATCTTGATAAGATCTCTCAGACTAAGCCCATCTGTTCCAGGTGTGGCATTTTTACTCATCTCTTTGATATTTTTCGAGATTTCCTTTGCCGTAATCATAGCTTCGAATGTCAAGCTGTCTGCTTGACCAATGGTTCTTACAGCACCTAAGCCCTTGAATGTTCCTGGCGATTCCCATCTCAATTTGAACACAGAGTGCACCTTGTCTAGTGGGATACTGCACCATGGGATTCCACATCATCCAGGATGATATCAGCTAGTTTCCCTCTATCCAGGTGAAACAGCCACTAGAATCATAGAAATTGCCCCCTTTTTTGGCCCTCTTCTTCATCCACTCCTTTGGTGGTTCTGAAGGAGCAGCCTTGTGGGCTATCTGGTGCTTCCAACCTTGGGTCACTTTCAGTCCAGTGGACTTTATGAACAGGCATGTGTAGCTGTCCTTAATCACATCATCAGTCAAAATTGATGGATCTTCTTTCCCTTCCATCACTTTTTCAAAGGTACCCTGAAGAATGGGCAGTTATATATATATATATATATATATGAAATAT
>VZTL01042228.1:0-17448 GCA_013400535.1 Scopus umbretta | reverse complement strand
TGTGACAGGGCTGTGGGCAGGCGCATGCACTCCTCTGCCTGGTCTGCAGGTCTTGACTAGGCAGGAGACGGAGACCTACATGTCCAGATCAAAGAAGTCCTTGGCACATGTGTGTGTGGAAGGGGAGATGCATGTGCATTGGTTGAGGAAACTGGGGAGAAAGAAAAAACAGGTTATTTGCAGCCTGGCTTTTATCACCTCTGCCTTTTCATTAAATATGGTTGGAAAGTATTTCTCAAGTGGAAACCAGTTATTTGTATATTTTGTTTGGTTTTTTTTCAGCATTTAATAGCTCTTTTTAAATGCATCACCAAGGTTTTCTAGCAACTGGCAGTCATAGTAACATGCGCCCATTTCAGAGTGCACGATTTATCCCTGAGATCAGAAGAAAGTGGGCAGCCCTTAATCCACACCTGCATATTCACTGGGGAAGCAGCAAAGCTGAAGTACTTCATCCTTTGGGAAGTCTGCTTGAGCATGCAGGTCTCCGCCTGACAGCATCTTAGCAGAACCTGGAATATCATACTGTCACTCAGACTTGTGAAATGAAGCCCAAACAGGCCCCTTACCAGCCCCATTTTGTTTTCTGAGGTATCAAAAAGCTGGCATGGGGGAGAGGCGCATGAAAGGTTACTAGCAGCTGAAGCAAAGGTTCTTAACTGGAGGTCTAGATAAGTGCACTGAAGTGAAGGCAGGGAATTTGTATGAAACAAAAACACACTGTGTAATTATTAAAAAAACTAATGTGTTGCTTTATAACCGTGATGAACCATATATTTAGGGTTCTGCTGTATTCTGAACTTTGATTGACTCACACAGTTGTGTCTTAATTGACAACTTTTATAGCAAGACAAAACAAACACAGTCAACCTGAGTCCCCAAATCTACGTGCTATCATTGATGCCAAGGAGAAAATCCCCTTCTCTAATGACCAAAGACTGAAGGTGAACTTGAACTTTCCAAGAACCTGAGGTGGAGTTTGAATAAGAATTTGTAATGAAAACGGCATGAGCCTTTGGATCAGATATCCAAGATGACATACTAAAAATAAAGGAGGATATCTTCCCTTCTTTTGTCATCTGTCCAAACCACTGTGGGCACTCAGACCTGACTGCTTTCCACCTCAGAGTGCCATTCTACTGGTCACCTTCTGCACGTTTGCTGCTTTTGTGCTTTTGTCCTGCCTGTTCTGCAGGTGAAAACCATGAAAACCAGCTGGTGGTGTAACTGCTGAAGAAATAACAAGTTCACCCAGCTGGTGTGCTAGAGAAGTGGGAAAATTGCATTATCCTGAACTAAAAGTGGATAAAATCCATTCATCTACAGTTACCCATGACTATACCTTTGTTTCACCCCTGAGTTTTGAATCCAGTCTGCAGGTGTATTTAAGCAGAACGTTTGCAATAGAACATAATTGGAAACAAGCTAAATATGGGGAAAAAAAAAAAATTCCCCAGGAAGCTATTGGAAGATCTTCGTTTTTTAACATTTTAGTATTTAAAAGGTTTCCTTAAAAGCTATGTGGTGTTTTCTGGCAGCAAGCCCTTACAGTGCTCCCTCATCCATGCTTACAGTCAGTACTGGTTACTTTTGCCGCTGTCACCTCCAGCCATCTCAGGTTCTCTCCCCACTGGTGTGTTCCTCAGAGGAGGCTCTGACAGAGATGTAGCACAAGTACTGGAAAGGGGTAAAGCCATTTCACAGGTATGTCTGTGAAAGAACCAAACCACACACCTAAAGCTACTCATAGCTATTAATAGGGGTCTGCTAATTAATTAATTTTTATTTTTACTCTTAAAAATGAAAAGAGTAATTTTTTTTCAGGAATTCATCCTCTTTTTTGTTCGTAAAGCCAGACAGCTTGAGTACCTAGCCTTTAAAGATAAGATTTCAGAGGAAAGAAAAGGACCAAAAACCTGAGCTTCTCAAGATTCACGATCCGGTACAACACAGAAAGCCATAGCTAGGCTCAGCAGGCAGGACAGTGACCCAAAATGTTTGCTTGCCTCCCCACTACAGCCTTTCCATGACTAAAGCCACTTGTGGTTATAAGGCACCATTGATTGGATCCAGCCTTCAGAAATCCCAATGCTATTGACTGATTTCTGGAAGGAGAGGACGGATACCCTAAATGTGCCCTCTTTTCATACGCCTTTCCTACAGATAAGCTGTCTCCTGGCAAGGCCTGGGCACTGAGCTTGGTGGACCTTTCTCTGGTCTTTTCTAGCATCTCCTTTGGCGTGGCAGTCCTTATGCTGCTGTAACAACCCCCAGATTTTCTTCTTGCTGCCTCCAAAAGCAGCACCTGCTCTCCTAGACATTGCACGTTAGTCTATGTTTGTCTCAGTTTTGCCTTCCTTGTTTGCTATTGCTAAGAAGGGTTTCAAGGGTGCAGGCAAGCCTCCCACAGCCCACCAGGACCTTTGAGCTTGGTGCCCATGACCCATGGCCACAGGCAGATGTGATTCAGCACTTCTTCAGCACACTTCAAGTTAATGGCAAAGCAGCTAAGGCTTGGGTTCCCCCCAGAAAACTGAGACATCCAGGAAAAGAAGAAAAAAGGGCTCCAAGATGATTAAAACAACACCCTGCAGGACTGACCCGCTGCTGGGGCGGAGGGCCCCTTTGCAGGACCCCAGATTATGTTGGTAACACCTGAGCTTTCCCCATTGGGGCAGCTCAGGGGCTGAACAGGTTAGCTGAGAAAAAACACATTAGATCTTAAAAAACAGTACTGGTGGGCAGCCCTATGCTGTGTAATAGCAAGAAAACCTGGCACATGACTGGGTAATCCTGTGATATTTTGAAGAAATTGTGCCCCCTGCTGATTTAATTAGATTTTTTTAGCCTCGGTTCTAAACCTGGTGAGAACATTCAAACATACTGATTAGCGTTCAAGGTCAATAACTCAGATGTCTTGCTGGATAGTAAAAATTTTCTCTTTCAACCCTGAAATAAGATGCTTATTATTGATTTTTTGGAAGCAGAAGGCAAAAGATGAATGGTATATCCTTGCAGGGCGAGCCTTTCTGAGACCATGCCTAACATTTTACATGCCCTTTGTAGCATTTAATGGAGAAATAACAGCCTGCAATAATAATACAAACAGAAATTTGTGACCAGGGGATTCACCAGGTTTATAAAGCCTCCGTGGATGTTTGTGACTTACCTGCATGGTAAAATCGTCTCATTTTCTAGCCTGCCTACAAAGGATAGTCACTGGATGCCCATGTAAAATGATCACGAGTGATTAGCACAGTAAAAATAGATCGCTGTGGAATAGCAATCACTGTTGTTTTATGAGATTTTATTTTTATACCCCAATATCTCAGATCAACTCTCTCAATGGCCAGCAGTATAAAAAAAAACGCACGTTTTTCCAGAAAACCTCATCTATGTCAAACCTGCTAGCATGAATTTCACCCCAAAGCTTCTCTCCTTATAGGTCCGAGAGCAAAAGCAGAAAAGAAAGGAAGAAAACCCAGCGGTGTGCTGTCGTGGGGGTGCCAAATGTGCTCCCAGCCAGCTCCGCACTCCTGTCCCGCAGCAGGGCTGGAGGTGGGTGCACGCTCTCCGCTTCAATCCCTGGGAAAGGACCACCAAACCCCCATTTCCCATTACCCCGTTTCCATTTGGCAGCTTGGGGGTCATTGAAACTACGGTACAGAGATGTTCCTGCTGCATTTAAGCTAGTCCAACATTTCTTTCCCCTAAAATCCTCCTCACTGAGCTTTCTGGCCCTGCATTGTGCTCTGCTGTTGTCAATGCAACTCTCAGTGACATTTTCTTCGGCTTGCCTCTCCCAGTCGCTAGACTGCTCACCTGCATTCACTGGAAGGTCATTGAGTACCCTCTAGTGGATAGTTTTGGAAAATACAGTTCAGCTCTTCATTGGTCTCTGGAGAATTAGCAGCAGCTCTCTGGAAAGCCTTGTGTTTATAGTTAAGATACTCAGGGGATGGATTACAGTCAGTACAGCACATTCTAACAGTTGCAAAATCTTACAAGAGCTCCTTCTCTTTAGTTAAGTCAAACATGAAGGGCAAACAAGATTAAAAATCAATATTTCAGAGAGAAACCGCTTCAGTTTTTTGAACTAGTAGATGTGTACAAGGGCAAAAATACCTGTAAGGAAAAATCAGTCTGCCAATAGTATTAATTTTCAGTTTTTGAAATAGTCTGGCATAGCATTGGGCCCCCAACTTACAGCATCCAAGGATAGGCTGGAAATTACGTCAGGGAGCTTCTGGGAGGAGCAAGGATATATCCCCATGTCTGGCCTCCTTACCCTTTATTTATTACCTTTATTTATCATCCTTTTTTAAAAATTTGCTTTTTGCTTCCTGTGAATTGTATGTGGCAGGTTAGCCTTCACAAACAGCTAAGTGCCCACCTGGCTACTCACTCACTTCCCTTCCTCAGAAAATGGGATGAAAAAGGTCCCGTGCCAAGGAAAGGACAGGGAGTACACTTGCCAGTTACCATCACAGGCAAACCAGACTTGGCTGGGGGAAAAATATTTTAATCCATTGCCAATTGAAATAGATTCAGGTAGTGACAAAGACAAACATTAAAATAATACCTTTCTTCTCTTCCTTTTCCCCGGCTCAGCTTTGTTCCCAACTCCTCTCCCCTCCATGTTGCACAGGAGGATGGGGAATGGGAGCTGTGGTCAGTCCATAACAGCTCCTCTCTGCTGCTCCTTCCTCCCCTGCTGCAGTGTGGGGTCCTCCACGGGCTGCAGTCCTTCTGGATAAACCTGCTCCAGCATGGGTCCTCAACAGCGTGATGGATATGTGCTCCAGCTCCTGGAGTACCTCCTCCCCTGCCCTCTTCCTTCTCCTCCTCCGACCTTGGTGTCCCCTCTGCTGTTTCTCACTTTTTCCCTCCTCCTCTGCCCATCCAGCATTTTCTGCCCTTTCTGATACAACTTACTGATAATATTTTCACTGAAGTGTTGTATGGTGCTGAACCAAAAGATTCACAGAAAACCAAATATCTGTTTACACAGAGTCCAGACAAATAATCTCCATGCAGAAAAACTCTCCATGCCTTTCTCCTCTTCATCACGGTAAGCAGCATTAGTTTCTGTTCCTGTCATCTATCAGTCCAATCCCTCTGTCAGCAGTCTCGTCAGTTCACCTTGGGTTGATGTCAGACTAAATGTCAGATAATTACCAGGCTCATCTTTATGCCTTTTAGCAGCGGCTTAATACTAATACGCTGTAAGGCTTCAGGAATTTCCCTGGTACACTAGGATGTGTTCAAAATGAAAATGAGTGCGCCAATTATCTCCTAGGCAGGTCTTCCAGGCCTTCCAAGTATGTAGCAAGACTTAAACCTATTTATGTCTAATACAGATTTTGAATGTCTTCACTTATAACATAGCAGCTAAAAAATATGACTTCTCTCATTTTGCTTGAATATACCATGCTGCTTCTTTCTAAATGCATAACAGAAATATTTATCTGTCTTTACCTTTTCTCCCCCATCTCCTTGGTAGGGAGCTGCTGCAGCTGCTGCCAGCTGTTTTTCAGGGGCAACTGTCAGGCTTTGCCCTTTGTGTGACTCACTTCTCTCCAGGAGCATAAGTTCCATACTGGTCTGCTGCATTTTTCACAAAAATACACAACCTCTGCTGACTTAAAAGGCTTCTGTACCCCTCCAGGTCATATGTTCTCTGTTCACCTCCTTTTTTAACATCATCTTTCCTTGTGGAGCTTTTGGCCGTGGGTCCTGAAGCTGGGGGTGCACAAGATGTTGGGATGGGTCACAACCAGGACAGCTGACCCCAACTGACCAAAGGGATATCCCATACCTTATGATGCCATGCTCAGCATATAAAGCTGGGGGAATAAGAAGGAAGGGGTGGAAATTTGTAGTTATGGTGTTTTGCCTTCCCAAGTAACCATTGTGCATGGTGGAGCCCTGCTTTCCTGGAGATGGCTGAACACCTGCCCACTGATGGGAAGTAATGAACGAATTCCTTGTTTTGCTTTGCTTGTGTGTGCAGCTTTTGCTTTAGCTATTAAGCTGTCTTTAACCCAACCCATGAGTTTTCTCACTTTTACTCTTTTGATTCTGTCCCCCATCCCACCAGGGGGGAGTGGTATTTAGTTGCCAGCTGGGGTTAAACCATGACACACCTCCAGAGTCTCTCTGCCCCATCCCTGGGTTGGTCAACGTTTCTGAAGTGGCTGTGACCCTGTAGAGAGGAGCCCATGCTGGAGCAGGTTCCTGGCAGGACCTGTGGCCCTGTGGGGGACCCACGCTGGAGCAGTCTGTTCCTCAAGGACTGTACCCCATGGACCCACGCTACAGCAGTTTGTGAAAAACTGCAGCCTGTGGGAAGGACCCATATTGGAGAAGTTCATGGAGGACTGTCTCCTGTGGGTGGAACCCCACACTGGAGCAGGGGAAGAGTGCGAGGAGTCCTCCTGCTGAGGAGAAAGGAGCGTGGAGACAAGGCGTGATGAACTGACCACAAACCCCATTCCCCATCCCTCTGCACTGCTCAGCAGGAGGAGGTAGAGAAAAATGGGAGTGAAGTTGAGTCCAGGAAGGGGTGGGGGGAAGGTCTTTTTAGATTTGTTCTTATTTCTCGTTATCCTACTCATTGTTAATTAGCAATAAATTAATTTCCTCAAGATGGGTCTGTTTCGCCTGTGACAGTAATTGCTGAGTGATCACCCTGTCCCTCGACCCACGAGTCTTTTGCTGTATTTTCTCCCCACCAACCAGCTGAGGAGGTGAATGACAGAGTGGCTTTGGTGGGCACCTGACATCCAGCCAGGGTCAACCCACCACATAGGGATGTGCCAGCTCAAGCATCCAAGAGACAATCTGTTTCACAGAGCAAGCAGAAGTGTTTGTTTCCGCATGACTTCAAGCACAAGCAACAAACACCTATAGCAAAAAATAAAATTGGCTTAGCCAGCGCTCCAAAGGGCGTGAGCTGCCACCCATGGTAATTTCAGTGCGATACCCGCCGCCTTGCCCTTTGCAAAAGGCCGCTCAGGTGATTCATGCGCTTGCCTACTGACGTTCCCAGCTTCTTAAGCCACACCACTTACTCTTTGTCTTGGACCCAAAATTTTCAAATGGCTTTTTAAAAGGCTTTGCGTGTGTGCGTGTGCGTGTTCACAGAGCCTTCTTTTGAAAGAGAGGCATTTCCATTCTGTGTCCCCGAGAGACAGGGCTGGCAGTGGGAAGTCGTCCTCCTCCCCTGCCTTACTCACTTTGCTCACGTTTGCTTTTCCCCGCACCTGCTTCCCGCAAAGAGACAGAGCTGTGTCCTCCCTCCCTACGGGTGAGAGTTGAGGCACGGAGCTGCCAGGAACTCTCTGGCTCTCCCCAGCAAAGGGTGCCATGCCCTTTTCTGATTAGGTTACAAAGCTAGAATGCTGATGTACTGGCTGCAAAGTTACGACGCTGATCCAAATGGAAAGCTGGCACGTGTGGGTACCTCCTCCCCCTGCTTTATTGCCAGGTGGAGGAACGCTGGGGGCTGCAGGAGCATCGTGCTTCCGTACCCTCCTCTTTTTTTTTTAATTAGCACAGGTGGCAATGACTACTTTCTCAGAGGAACAAGGAATCTCTGTAGCCCTCCAAGGGAAGCCGTAGGGGCCGGCGTGGTGGGTGGGCACCGCACTCAGTGATGCTTTTCCAACGCCTCTGGTGACTGATCCACTTGGCAAAGCGGCTCTTCCGCTTACATTCAGTTCCTTAATCCTTTTTCTCTCCCTTTCCAGAAGTGACAACTTTTCTGTTTCCACCGCGCTTGCATCACCACCCCCTCTACAGCTGCCCTGCATTTTTTGCCTAACAGCATGTAATTAATCAGCTCAGGTTCATAATAAAATATGACGCCCATTTAAGAGACTGAGTCACCGGTAAAGCCAAGCAAAATTAGCCGGTGGGAAGGATGGCAGGAGAGATAACGCAGGGCTGTCAGCAGGCGAGGGGCAGGCCTGCCTCGCGCAGCCAGCGCTCTGCAGCGGCAGCCTGGGTGACACCAAGACCAAACCTGCTCATGTTTCCTCGTTGCCTGGTGATGTTGTGGCATGTTTTCTTGCCTTACCCAGCGCTTCTGTGGCAGGAGCCAGATTGGTCAATCCTTTCCATAAGCAATGGGTATGAGCCGAGGGTTAGCCTGAGAACCAGGGAACAAACAGAATGGGTGGAGCGGGGAGGTGGCTGCCACCCCTGAGGGGACACCTGCCCTCCGGATGAGGGGAAGGGGTCGGACCCACACTGAGGGGATGAGCCTTTCAGAAGGAGCCACCAGCCTCGTCCCCGAGATGTTGCTGGCATTTCAAACGTTGGGCTGATTTCTATCTGTAGCATTTTCCATTGCCAGCTGTGGTACAGTCACATCATTAGTCTTTGTTAGGGGGTGATAAAATACACAAGTAAAACCCACGGTAGAACCAGCCGATCACCAGCACTGTGCTTTATGAGCTTTGGAGTTGCAAGACAAATCAGTTCTGTGGCATCATAAATAAAATCTCCCTCTTGTGCCTCAGAGATTGTCAAAGCTAACGAAGAGTTGCCCTTCTGCGGCTGACAAAGGCTTTAGGGCTTGCACACAAACAGCTGAACTGGTGTATCAGGGACCGCTCCTTAGTAACATCAGGAAGATGTCGGGGGGGGTTGTACAACTTGCTTTGCAAGAGTTGCAGAAAAATACAGCAACAGCAGATTAGTTTCATTTTAACATTAGAAATACAGAAAATAGGCTGTGTAGACTCAATATAAGGGATGAAACATGCACCTTGGAAACAGAAGGATTGACAAAAGTGAAAAGTGCATCATCATCATTTCACTGATGGGGGTGTCTGGGTGTGTATATCCAGACACACGTAGGAAAAGTAAACACTTTCTGATTTTATGGTTAATACACCTGCAGTTGTGTTAGAAGCTTTTTAAGCAACATTGGTTTAGCTTTGTTTCATGCAATTACGAATATTTCCACATGACTGCTTTTCAGCTCTTCGTTAGAAAAGGCTTATCTAGAAAACTTTTATGATGTAAGCTAACTACATCCCAAATTATAAAGATTTTATTATTAATGAACAAGATAGTGTGATTTGGTGTTTGCTTTCAGCATTCAGCAAAATTCCTATGTAATGCTGCACAAACTAATCTGGTCTCTTATCCCAGACCAGGAACTGCAGAAGTTGTGACGGTACAAACGGCGCGTTGCAGGATATTTATTGCACGAGAAGATTCGGGCTGCTCTGGGGACCGGGAGGAGAGCAAAAGCTCTTGCCAGTTCTTTGTATGGCTGTGCCCAGGGAGGCAGCAGTGGCCAGGGGACCTCATTTCCAGTCTCTCAGTGCAACGAGTCCCGTACCGAGCTTGCAGATGCAGCAGCAGCCTTGTGTTAGCCTGCCATGGCTGCGGAAGGAACAGGATCAAAGGAGAGAGTCATCACTACCCAAGTTCTTGCAAGTCTTGTTTCTGATTGTTTCCCAAGTATTCCAACCACTTCATGAATATCTTTTTTTTTTTTTGTAAAAAAAAAAATAACAAAGAGCTAGCACTAACACAAACTACCTGCCCCACTTTTTATTGTTGAATTAATAATCCCCTTACTTTATAGCGTGGCCAGGAGGGACAACACTATTGTTAAGGCATGACACTACACTGCAGAAACGGTGTCTGCTCAAAACTTATTCAGTCCTCTCTCACCCTTGCCTGTAGCCACTGGAAAACATACCAACCTCCTGCAGTTAAACAGCACGGTAGCCATTCCAAGTAAACTATAGGTCTTCTCTGTTGGTTTTCTTTCCCTGTTATGGTAGAAAAATGCCCCAAAGCTAAACACCTGAAAGGGACCTTTTACTGATGTTGAGAGCTCCTGAAAAGAGCAGCTGAAAGCATTTGCTTTTGGTGGTAGGTGGACACTAGAAAAGTCAATTTAAGATTACCCATCAGTTTAATTTTTAAAGCCAAGGAGGTGGAGCTGCAGAAACGCCCAACCTATTGATGCCAGAACATTATTTAGCTCTTAGAAAACATCAGCAGTTAGGAAAGGCTCTAAGTTTTCCTAAGGAAACACTGTAATGAAATGCATCATCAAGCTGGCTGCACCTTCACCACTACTCATCTGTATCCGTCCCTATGCAGTGTAATCTGCTAACAGCTTGTAGGTTGTGCAAAACCTGCTAACTCCAAGTGCCACCTAGAAATGTTTTCAAAGTGGATGCAGTCTCCAGTTACAGGAATTTTCACCTTCCCCACTGCATACAGCAGAAATTCAGCACCTACTATTTTTATTTATTTACGTATTTAAATGGCTGTTCAGTCAATCCAGTCAGTCTCTAAAGGTAAACCAGTCCCAAGGAATAGGAATGACCAGTGATGAGAATGTTGTAATTTTAAAAGGGGATCAGGGCCAAATATTCCTATGATTTCTCATTCTTTCACCCTCCACGGGACGCCAAGGCAATCCCACCAGGCATGTATGGATTAGAATACAATAGAATGGAATAGAATCATTAAGGTTGGAAAAGACCTCTGAGATCATCTAGTCCAACCATCAACCCAACACCACCATGCCTACTAGACCACATCCCAAAGAGCCACATCTACATGTTTTTTGAATGCCTCCAGGGATGGGGACTCCCCCCCCTCCCTGGGCAGCCAGTTCCAATGCCTCACCACTCTCTCAGTAAAGAAATTTTTGCTAATATCCAATCTAAACCTCCCCTGGCGCAACTTGAGGCCATTTCCTCTTGTCATATAGCTAGTTACTTGGGCAAAGAGACCAACACCCTCCTCACTGCGCCCTTCTTTCAGGCAGTTGTAGAGAGCGATAAGGTCTCCCCCGAGCCTCCTTTTCTCTAGACTGAACACCCCCAGTTCCCTCAGCCACTCCTCATAATACTTATTCTTATTCATTTATTTATTTAAATCATGGATTTAGGACACAAAAAAAGAGTGGTATTTCTTCTGAATTCCTGGTTCCTAAACATAATATCTGCAGCTAATAATGGCACATATCTCTATACCCTGGCCTAGCCACAGTGCTGGAAGAAAGCTGTTGGCTATATCTACTTTTTGGGCAGATTATGCAATTTTAAAAAATTTCTAATTCAGATCCAGAATACACTGCTCACCAGGTCATAACAATGTTGATAGCTTATCTTGGTGTCTAGCATTATGCTTACAAAGGGAGTTTTTCTCAGTGAAGGAGGTACTCTACAGAGTTCTGTGCCTGTTCTAACAAAAGAAGAATCACATTGCCTCAAGAGGTCATGCTGCCAAAATTTAAATTGAGAACAGAGCCCAAAATCACTTATCCGGCTAAGACAACATGTTATTTCCAGCATCCTTGCAACTCAAAAGCAGACAAACCACTAATGCTTTGTACGTCTGTTTGTAACCCAACATATGTTCCTATCCCTCCATGAAAAACATGCATCAAGATGCGATGTGAAGAAAATACAAAGAATATTTTGGTCACATTAAAATACCCCAGTCAGTTGTTAAAATTCCAAAGAAAACATATGACAGACGGGTAAATGAATTCCTTCTGTTTAACGCCTCATCTACTAGAGTTGCTGAGCAGCCATCTTCTAATACCTGAAGTGAACCACTGAGAGCCCTGTGCTGCTCCCTGGTAGCCGGCGGCAGGACCAGACACTCAAAAAAATCAGAGACTCAAGGTGTTGAAAGGACAAGAAATCGCCTCAAACAGGTGCTAAAAAAAATGAGCTGAACTATATTACAGGCTTGCATAATTTAGAATTCAAATTGTCGTCCCCATGGTTCAGTTCCTAACAGTGCAAGGATTATAGTAAACCGGTACCTCTATAGCTTTCAACAGGCTTTAGATGAGACCTTCTAGATCCAAGGGATTTATAGACCTGTGAGACAGACAACTTATGCCGGCTGCTTATCATTACGGTACTACAGGTATATTCTGTAGTGCTGGTGCAATCAGAGGCATTCAAGAGAGTTTGAGTTAGAAGTGTTGCACATGCAATCTCATACCTGAGCCCTTATTAAAAGCCTATTTAATAAAATGTCAGAAAGCAAGGGGGGAAGAAAAAAAAATAATCTTCCCATGCACTTGTCTGCAGCACAGAGCAGGTTTTTTCTCAGTAAGGAATCTGCCCAAGACCAACACTGTGTAAGTTCAAAATACATTGCCACTTCTCCTAGTGTTTGACTAAAGTAATTATACGCTCACGATGAAGTCTTAAAAAAAAAATCTAAACAGAAAAATTAATTTTTTTGATACTTATTTTTCTATTATTCACTGAATATCACTAATATGCAATGTGAAGTCTAGACAGTGAGCTCTTATAAATTCTGCTAGTATCATAGTGTTCTTAGCTAGTGAAAATTCTCACTGAAATAAGTGAAACTTCACCTAGAGAACACTGAAAAGCATCAGAAAGTTGGGGTGAGAGTTTTTACCTGTGCAAGAAAATATTTGTATGAGTTACCTGACTTTGAAATAAAAAACAAAAGTCAGATTCATATAAAAATCCATCTTTTATTAAACTCTGATCACAGAAGAGAATAGCTCAGTATAAAATCTCTAACAAAGTGATTTAATAGCGCAGTAAACTCTCTCATGTTTATGTCTCTTGCAGCCATAAGCTCTGGTTATGAGTGTACAATACACCTTCGTATCACAGAATACAAAACTGGAGTTCGTCCTCGTAGCCGCCTATTTGTTAAGCAGGAAGACAAAAATTTAATAAAACCTGATCCTTTTTCTAGCTTACTGTATCCAGAATACCCGGTTTTGTCGTGATGCTTTGAGACCATTATGCACGAAGTATTGTCACTAGTCAACCTGCTCAGACTGTGCGGCGGCTATCAGGTATTTCAGACTGTAAAAGTCACTTCAAATGCCCCAGTGACAAACCCCAACAGTAAAGTATTTCCTGAACACACATAGCAATCTCCTGCAAGGAGCGGAAGAGCAGAAAGGCATGCACAGTGGTGAAAGACAGCAAAGGGGAAAAAAAGAGAAAGTTTTCAGTAAAAAACTAGCTACTACATAAAGTCTCACTTTCTGAAGAAATCCTAAAAGTTGTTTTTGTTTGGTTTTGTTGTTCTGTGTTGTTTTTTGTTTTGTTTTGTTTTGTTTTTCCTATTTAACTGGAGTATTTCCAGCACATTTGGTTTATGTCAAGCAACTAAGAACTGAAAAGCGTGCTAGGCTTCCTACGAATACCAAATCCAGAGCCACGTTTTCTTCAAAGTTGGTACCTCAAGCTGTCAGTGGAGTGTTCAAACAACCCTTGCCAATTTTGATGATTGGAGTAGGCAGATCTGAAAAAAAAAAAAAAACCCCAAAAAACAAAACTAAAAAAAACCCCAAAAGCACAAAACAAACAAACAAAAAATCCTCTTTGGCCCAAAGACTTCTCCTGCCCCTTCTGCCAAATATGTGGAAAGCAGGTTAGACACAAAACCAGGTGAGAATCTGCTGTCCAGTAAAGAAAATTCCTAATGGGCTGGATGGACCCAGACTGCTGTTCCCTGTGCCCAAGAGCAGCATTCGAGGAGAAGCCAGTGTACCAAGTGATGCCACGGACTTGAAACCCTTGACTGTACAACACCCCAGAGTCCATTTTAACATTTTACTCACTCATGACTACTACAAGATCTTTCTATGAAGTACATCCCACTCTGGAATAATTTAGTAAGCGAGCATCTGACCTGAAGACACATTTACAGAAAAGAAACAAAGCAATAGGAGCTCTGCAAAATAGGTTTTTAGCAGTTATATAGAAATTTTCACTTTCACAGAGCTTTGTGTTATTGCAAGAAGCTCCTCAGCTCTGAAAAAGGTTATTAAACAGAAAATACAGAGTAAATATTAGTTATTTGTGAGTCCTGCCAATGCAGGACTATGACGTTTGTCATTACTTCCGCTACAAGCATTTGTGGTGAGGTAAATAGCTTGCTCTATTATAATTTAAGACAAAGCAATTTTTATGTACTTCAGAATGTACTTATGCACAAGTACACTACTTGTATACTGTTACAGCACCTATAAATAATAAATACACAGCAGTAACAGTTATAGAGTAGTCATTAAACTCCTGCAACATCTAGAGGCAAGGACAAAAACTAGAGGAGCAACTACTCCATGTTCTCTAGCTTTTGGCCCAAGTTATTTCTTGCATTTCTCTAGTTTTCTCTCATAAACACGCTCCAAAAGATACCAGCATAAAGGTGGTTTTCTCGTGAAACAAATTAAGATGATACCACTGAAAGAGTAAGAGTTCTCGATCTACAGATAGGGACAGACAGCATTTATCTTTGAATCATTCCAAGAATCAAAGATTTCTTCTCATGTAGCATAAAATCTAGCTGGTATTGATTTGATGGATAGCAGTGATGCCATACGAGCTCGTACCAATTCCCACGTATTGAATCAAAATGCAAATAGCTTCCCCCCCCCAAGCTGTACTGACTGTACGGTGCTCTGGCAGAAACTACTGGCACTGTTTTAATACTATCAGACCAGTGCGCACTGATCAGGCCCTGGACAACTGGCACCGCAATGATCAAGAGAGCCATAATCTTGCCCATCAATAAGCATCTTTGTAATTAAGTAAATGCGATGTCACTGACACATCAGGCAATCAATAGAAAAGCGTGTGCGCATTCACTAGGCTACCTCGTCATCTCAAGCATAAAAAGACATTGAAAGGCACTAGTTCCCAGAAAGAAATTTCTGCCTTCAAAACTGTCTTTGAGTACATGCTTCATTTCCACCCAAGATAACAGCATGTGTTCCCCCCATCTCCTGTGGTAACTCCAGTGCTTTGAGCTGAGCAAGCAAACCAGTAATAAAACCTTTCCCCCAGTCCCAATTTCCTGGACATTAAGAAGCAAGTGACACAACAAAGAAAACGAAATATGAAAACCAAAGGATCCAGTCTTTTCTATCCAATCATCTGATGAATCCAACTTGATCACGTGTGCTTATTTTTAATTACTGTTGGGGAATAAGTATTATGGAAAAGATGCCTGGACAGAGTGCCTACCACCAGCATATGCTGATCACTTAAGGGACAAATCCTGCTCTGAACACTTCATGTATTTTCTGATTTCAGTGAGGATGCAAGCAATGAATTGAAGCAACAGCTGCAAATTGCGCAAGAGATAATCGACCACACCATATTTTGCTATGACAACAGACTTGATTCTCTGCTACCTGACATCCAGAATTGCTATTTGCACTTAGGTGCCAGGAGTGCAACGTGGGCACAACTCAGTACGTTGATTACAGAGATCACACTTGGTGGACTAGCTATGAAGGAACTTGTCGTACACAGCAACACGTGGTCATGAATTACACCTACTGCCAAGAGCGCTCCAGGTTCTCCAGGATGAGAGACATGGCAGTAACACAACGCAGTGTCCAGCAAAAGCTAAAGCACGTGACTAATTGTATTCCTAACTGTTAATAATTCCAAGACTGAACAATCTGGAGCTTTGAGTACAGTGTGCAGATTCTTTTACTACCACATTCTCAAAAGATTGATTGAGAAAGTTTCTTAGCTAGAACCATTATATTCAGGCATTACGTACGTTTTTCACTTTGCTGATTCTTCCCTCCCTCTCCTGCATATCCAAGGCACAAGCTGTACTGGGGTAGTAGCAAAGGCCAACTCCATCTGACACTTGCCATTTATCCCAGCCTTGAGGTGACATTTGGGCCAAACGTGATGCCCACACATGAGTTGCACAGCCAGGTATGTTCCAGGAGACTTGTTTTTTGTTTAAGTGGACATCCTATTTTCAGTCACTTCCCTAAGGGTGACTTCAAAGCCACTAGACTACCATGTTGGGACAATATTCAGAATTAGAAAGTCCCCTAAACCTTAAAATGAACGTGCAACAAAAGTGTTTCTCTTGAACTTCTGGGCTACATACCAGATTACATTAACACCACCTGCACAACACTGTAAAATTAGCAATCATCTTGAAGCAAGATGGGACACAGAAGAACTTTCTATGGAATGCATAAAACCAAACTCAAACAGCAGGAAAAAAGTTGTTTTTATTTTTATTGTTTACAAAAGCATGAACCCCTTATGCAAAAGCAGCATCTGAACCATACATTTCCCTCATCCTCCTGGGATATTGGCAGAAAGCAAGTATTTTCTCTCTTCTTTAAGGTTAAATGTACTCTGCTGAGGTAAACGGGAACTACCCCACCGATTTCCACAGAGCTCCACCTGCTTACGTTAGCAAAGGGGTCAACTCCTCAGACCACAGCACAATGAGATGTCATATGGGCGACTTGCTCTAGGTGCCAAATTGGCTTAGCCTGTGCTTCTAACCAGGATGAATACACTATCCAGATACTAAATAAGCTCTCCATCTCTCCACTTTTAACTGAAACAGATCTAATTTTAAGTATCTGTTTAAACATTATGACTCTCATTCCACACTAACTTCATGCAAGATTTAACTTTATGCACCATGAACAATGTTACTCAGGTTTTTAAGAGATAGCAAGTGTGCTTATAAGCTATTTTAGGAGTGAGACCTTGCAGCACAAGAGCTAGTCACTCCTTTCTTACCTGCCTCCCCAGCACATGGAGGTCAAGCGTTTACTCTGAAGAAACGTGCCCTAAGGTTAACCTGAAAAAAAAATGTGCAGCATTTTTATTTTGCCTTCATGTTTTACTCCTGATCTGGAGCTGGAAGTAGCTGAAGGTCATATAATCAAAGAGGTCATGCTTTTGAACCTACTGAGAAACATGTATTTATTTATTTTAAAAGTGTTCTGTTAAACAGGAGAATGTGATTGCAATAACTTCAAAGACTTACCTGGAGCAAATTACTCATACTGTTTCCTAAAATGATCCTCACTATAAAACAGCGCGATTCCTCAGCTCCTCCAAGTTGAGGTCCCTCCCCTCTGAATCTACAACAGATGCCTCAAAATATTTATTACATTGGGAGAAATGGCTCTGGCTTGTCTGTCATCCTATGTCTAAAATGACTGAGAAATACTATTTATGTCTGCAAGACTGATATTGGATCAATGAAAACTGCTTCATTTTACTGCTTGAGCTGTAGGAACTGTTCTATTAGCTCCTGCCAACTTCACATTAAAGAAATACATAATTTACTTCACATATTGAAAGAATCTGCTAAGAACCGATATTTATACACATACACACAATGTATGTGTACACATATATATACACACATATATAGATAATTTGTATTTATTTCACACTGGCAAAGTGCTAAAAGAATCCAACAACTGTCACTGCTAGAGATGAGGCTAAATGAAATCTTATCACTTATATGGCATCAAATAATTACCAGACTCTGGTTCAAGAGCTTCAGAACTGTTAGCAAAAAACAATCTTTCATTGGCAAAAAAGTTCCAAATGGTTTGAATTTCACTATTAAACAAATTGGAAGCATTTAGAGGAAAAAAAAAAAAAA
>VZTL01042226.1:10145-28532 GCA_013400535.1 Scopus umbretta | reverse complement strand
CCCCCCATTTCTAATGGACACAGGTCTGTCTTGGGCCTGATTAGGTAAGTCTCAGAGGAAACCTACCCCATAATCCTTTCTCTGTTATCAGCACTTCTCTGACACCTCTACTCCTATGAGTTTTTCTTCCACGGAAGTTAGGATTAAGAAAATAAAAGATGCGGGAGCCCTGAATTTAAGTCCTTGATGTTTATGATATTAAGTAGAAACTATTACCAGCCTTGCCAATGGAGTCCTAAATTTCTTCAACTTGAGTTGAACTTGACTGGAGTATTTTGGAGCAAAGGCGCTGTCATTGACCCCTTTGCAGGGTCTTGAAGCTGGGATGCTCAAAAAGCATTTTGGTCTGTGGTGTATATAACACCACACTTAAAAGCTCTGTATTTATTTTGGGAGTAGTAGACGTTCCTCAAATAGATCTCTACTGTCTGTTGACCCTGCAATTGTGTTGGCAGCTCCGGTGTTTTACCGGGGCTGGGCAGACAAACGGGTCAGAGGGCGCAGGGCAAGCAGAGACATGTGCTGAGGAGTCCGGTGCAGATGTCAGGTTTTGCCAGAAAGATTAAAATAATGAAAAAGATTGCCACAAGGAAGTATGCAAAGAGAGAGAGAAGGCAAGAGGACAAGGGAGCGCTGGTATGAGCTGCGTCATGCTCCTCTGTGGCATCTCCTTGGAGTGGCTGACCGTGGGCGAGGTTTAACCTGGGGATGGGGTGGGGGGTTTAGACCAAACCTTTCAGGACTAGTGGTGCCAGCATGATGGAGCACCCCTTTGTGGCTGCAGCCCTTTGCCTTTTCCCACCTCACTTCAGAATCGCTGTGGCCTCCTGTCTGCTCTGCCTTCCCTGCAGGGATGCCCCATCCCTCCCTCCCTGTCTTGCTCACATTCTTCTTCCCCATCTGTCCATCAACCAAGTGTTGAACGAACACCTAAAAAACAGGCAGTGAAAGAGGATTAAATTAAGTGCCTGCACCCAACCTGTGGCCATGGGTCATCCATGGTGCTGCCCACGGCAGGCGGAGGGATGCAGCTGCTTAAAGGGAGCAACAATTCTGCAAAGCCCCGGTCCTCTCGGACAGGCAACACGTTCACCTCCAGAAAGCAGAGCCTGAGACTCAGTGCAGGAGGGTTTAACCCCTTGCCCTCCCTGCTGCTGTGTCATGGTGGATGGGGGCTCGGGAGGTTGGAGCAGAGCCATGAACAGCAGCAAAGTCATCTCTGGCTTGTAACAGGAGAGATCTTGATGTAAACCCTCAGCAACCTGCATTGCTTTTCATTTTAAAAAAAAAAAAAAGGGGAAAAAACTGTCTTGGGGAAATCAGTGTTCTCTTTTAGCAATACCCTCCTGCAGTTCTTAGAGGGTCTGGTTTTATCTTTCCACATTCATCTCCACCACCTTGCCAGCTGTGATGCCCAGATGCTCTTTGGCATAACAAGGAGCCACCCCTCCCATTGCAGATGGCCTCCGAAAAGGCAAAAATATTATGCAAAATTAACAGTTAGGATGCCTCCCAGCCCTGTCCCTCTCTGTATTTCCTTTATAACATGAAATCAGGAATATTTAGTTGTTATTTTTGGCTCTGAACACATTCCTGATGCTCCTGCTCTGCAGGGACTCTTGTTGCACGGGTGCACAAAGGGTGAGGGAAGCACAGTGGCATGAGTACCTCACACCTCCCACTAAATCTATCCTTAATAATTAATAACTTATGCCAATAGTTGTATTGATGGGCTGTTACTCCATTTTCACATTTCCACTTTCCAGTCAGGTCCCCCAAAGCTGGAGGGCTTCAGTGGCTCTGACAAACATTCAGCCTCAGCTGCTGTTTGTCCCAAGACCCATCAGTCACGTCAGCCCATAGCTGCTGGTGGCAGGAGTCCCATTTTCTTCCTAAGTGCTACATAAAAAGATAATGTTAATAAACGTTTCCAGCTGGAATAGTCCTAGAAAACACTGTTTGCCTGGGAAAGTTCACCCAAGCTGTTAAACCCCAGCACAGGTGAATTCATCTTCATCAATCCTTTGGAGGAGGGCACAGCGTGATGGCATGGCACCAGGACT
Source organism: Scopus umbretta (assembly GCA_013400535.1). NCBI lineage: Eukaryota > Metazoa > Chordata > Aves > Pelecaniformes > Scopidae > Scopus > Scopus umbretta. The sequence goes on along the minus strand of VZTL01042226.1, from coordinate 26,469 downwards.
GCTCCGATTCTGGAGGCATTTAAAGCCAAAATTGTGCAAGAAAGCATGTAGAGTGCTAGGTGGTACTGCACATGCTTTTGGGGAGCACCAGGACGACGCCGGGACGGCTCAGGTGCCCTGCCGGTTGTGACACCAGGACAGACCTGATGGCAGCAGTGCAGGGCAGAGAATGAGAAGAAATACAGAAAAAACAGTTTCACTGTTCCTGAAAACACCCTACCAGAGCATTTCTGTCCCTTCACCCCCTTTGCCGGGTGCTGCCATCGCCTTCACGGCGCTTCGGGCTGTAAGCACCAGGATGGGAAGGCATCACTGGGTTTTGGGTATGAGCCCTGGCCCAGGGGGATGCTCGGTGGTTTGCACAGGGACACCCAGAGCCAGCGGAGTGGCAAAGTGGGTGAGAAGAAACGGTTAGCAATTCAGAGCTGGTCATACTGAATTTGAGGCATTTTACGCTTTCTCTACAGACCTCTTCCCCTTGTGGGTGGTGGGGTGGTAATAAAGTAAATGTTGTTGGTTAGAAACGTGCATGATCTTCCCCTCCACAGCAAAAGACATTTCCCCATCCCTCCTCTGGCCCAACACACCTCACACTCTGGTTTAAGAAAATTAGCAAAGAAGGCTTAGAAATGCGTAAGGGAACAAAAAGGCAAAAGATGTGTAGAAAAAGGCCAAAAAGGCATTTCCGACACAGGACAGCTCTCATGGCTGTTTTATGTAACTGAGCACGTGGCTTTCCACGTTTATTTTTGGGCTTGACACAGGGTAATCTGATTGCCAGGCAGAGAGCATCTCTGTTAAATGATGTCAATCTTCGCTGCACTGGCATTACAGCATCATAAAATATTACATAGCTGCTATTTTGGGTAGCAGCTCTCTCCGACTCAGTGAATAAATGCATCTCCATATGACTCACTCCAGGGGATTATTAATAGACACAAAAGCAGAATGCCAAAAACCCAAGAATATAACTCAGTTCCCACACGTAGCTTTCTAGTTTCTCTCAGCAATTGCACTTGAGCACTTTTTGTCTCAAAATTTAATTTCTTTTATATCTATCTATCTATCTATCTATCTATATACACACACACACGGGGGAACAAATTTTCTATTCAACTCACACCCTGAAGTCCTGGGGGAGGAAAGAAAGCCTGCAGTGATGGAGGATGCTCGTTGCTCCAGGTCTAGGAGAGCAGGGTACCACACGCCAGCCCTGCACTGCGCGCTGGGCTAACACCCATTCGGGGCAACACCTGCTGCGAATAGACCTGTTAAGGCGAGGCTGCCACTATTAACAAAGCTTGAAATAAAAGCCCAAGTCTCCTGATTTAAACAGAAACCATCCGGGATGGCAGAGCAGCGGGAGGAAGCGAGTCATTCTGAGAGGGAAGAAATCACATGCTTCCCTTTTTGCTGTATGACAGCCGGCAGATAAATCAGCTATAGGCAGTAACCATCAGATAAAGACATGGTCTCAAGCCTAGAGCTCACCCCGCCCCGAGGCTGGCTCCTTCATTCAATCAGTTTTTCAGTAATTAGGGTGAAAATCATCGGAAGGGTCCTCTACACTGTCCTGGCTCCGCTGCCACACGAAACTACTGCACGTAAATAGCGTCAGCTTTGATAACATAGGCAAACCTTTGAAAAAAAAGGACAGTTTTCCCCTAGTATGTTATGGTAGTGTTCACAACACTGCCAAGATGTTGCCTGTCCGTAAGGATGATGTTATAGTTAGCTTTTCCGAAGCAGGTTCACAGTCCCACACCTGTTTATGATGATGATGAAGAAGAGGAGGAAGATAGATGGAGAAACTTTTTGTCAGGGCCTTTAGTGATAGGGCAAGGGGTAATGATTTTAAACTAAAAGAGGGTGATAATCATGATGAAGATGATGACTGCCATCTTCAAGCTCAAAGAGAGTATTTACCTGGATGCCATGGGTAGACATATGCCGCTAAATTAAAAAAAAAATAAATAAAGAAAAGACATGAACTTTTTTGAATTTTATCAACTTTCACATTTTGCAGTTCCCCTGAGCTGGGACTTCTTTCCCTTTGCCACAATAGCACAATACCACAATATGAATTTTCACTCAGTGCTTACCCAACTTTTTGGATGTTTGACCTGAAAGTTTTCTCCCCAAGAGTAAAGCAAATAACATGCCCCTCCAAAACCATCCTTGCATTTGTCTCCTCTTCCCCAAACATCTACAGCATGAAACTAGAGAAAAATTTCAGCCTGAAAAGAAGAGTTTCCCAGCAGTAACAAGACCCAGAGCAGGGGCTTCTAATGTTAAACATGCCCAAAAGCATCCTCCATAAAGCCACATTGGTAGGAAGTTCAACAAATCTGTGCTTTCTCGGTGAACACCATAAAAATTGTCTCTACTGCACACTGACCTTGATGGCAGACAAAGCTTTTGATATTCCTGGAGGGCAAGTGCTAGTTATTTTCCTCTGGGCTGTGGCTATCCCAGACAGATAAAAGCTTCTTTGGTACCTGGGACTATTGCTCAGATTCCCTAATGTCCCACACAGCATTTGAGTCAGGGCACTGGTTTCACAGAGTCATAGAATCATAGAATGGTGTGGGCTGGAAGGGACCTTTAAAGGTCACCTAGTTCCAATCCCCCTGCCATGGGCAGGGACATATTGCACTAGACCAGGTTGCCCAAACCCCCTCCAACCTGAGCTTGAACACTTCCAGGGCATCCACACCTTCTCTGGACAACCTGTTCCAGTGTCCCACCACCCTCATGGTAAAAAAAGTCTTCCTTATGGCCAATCTAAATCTACCCTCTACCCTTGCCCTATCACTAAAGGCCCTGATAAAAAGTCTCCCATCTTTCTTATAAGCCCCCTGTAAGTATTGAAAGGCCACTATAAGGACTCCCCAGGGCCTTCACTTTTCCAGGCTGAACAACCCCAACCCTCTCAGCCTTTCTCCACAGCAGAGCTGTTCCAGCCCTCTGACCATTTCCATGGCCTTCTCTGGACCTGCTCCAACGGGTTCATGTCTGTCTTGTACCAGGGGCCCCAGAGCTGGATGCAGTGCTCCAATGGAGGCAGGTCTCAAAAGAGCAGAGTAGAGGGGGAGCATAATCTCCCTTGACCTGCTGGCTATGCTGCTTCTGATGCAGCCCAGGATACAGTTGGCTTTCTGGGCTGCAAGTGCACATTGCTGGCTCATGTCCAATTCTTCACCCACCAGTATCCCCAAGTCCTTCTCCACGGGGCTGCTCTCAATCCAGTCATCCCCAGCCTGTACTGATACTGAGGATTGCCCCTGCTCAGGTGCACGACCTTGAATTTGGCCTTGCGGAACTTCATGAACTTTGCATGGGCCTGCTCCTCCAGCCTGCCAAGGACCCTCTGGATGGCACCCCTTCCCTCTAGTGAATCAACTGCACCACTCAGCTTGCTGTCACCCACAGACTTGCTGAGTGTGCACTCAATCCCACTGTCTATGTCATTCATGAAGGTATTGAGTAGTACTGGTCCTCATATGGACTCTTGAGGGATACCTGTGGCACAGCCATAATCCCACAGGCAGGCACTCTCTGGCTGTATTGGCCCACGTTGGCTTTGGCTGGCCCCTCGACATACCGTGGGGAACCCTGACCCTGCCGACATCCTTTCACTTCAATGTCTTCTCCCTGCAGACACAGAGATCACCTCCATAATCCATTTGCCACTTCTGGCTGAAAGGGAGCAATTCTCCATCCTGCTTGGCACAGTCATTCCTGCTGGATGAATGCTTGCAGTCAAGCAGCTTTGGAGACAGTGTTTGCTTTGGAAAGTGTTTTTTAACCTTTGTTGGGTTAGAAAACTTAAGCTTACAGAGGTGATTATGCAGGATATGTGGTTTTGTGGAGCCCGGTGCTCTTCACCAGAGACAGTGGGTGGCAGGGAATGGGGGACAAGCTGCACTGCTGCTCCCCACAGGCTCATGTGATGTGGAGGTGCGGTAGGTTTCCCCCACACTGGAGAGGTGAAGGCACCTGATGGGCCATCAGAGCTCAAGTTTTTCAGCTCTCAGTTTAGAAAACAAAGGGGAAATGGCCAACGTGGCAAAACATGTTGTAAAATGTGAGTATAAAACATGCATGGACATGAGGCCTACGTGGCATCATGGACTGTCACCTGCGAAGCAGCAATGCTAACCAAAGCTGTTGGTGGGAAAAAAGTGCCAACAACAATTGGAAATCACCCCCTTTTGTTTAAAGCTCCTATTAAATTCGTTCCTTGCTGGACACATACATGACCCAGCTGGGAGTCTCTCCAACCCTGAAGATCTGGCATGAGCCAAGCCGATCTAGAGTTGAGTCATTGCTAAATACAAAATTGAAGTGACAGGTTAATTATGGTTTTATAGACTTGGTAAAGCTGAAATAGCTGAGAACCAAATATTTATCTTCAGTCTAATTTTTGTACAATGATGGCAATATCTTCAGAGTTGAAACATGCCTCTCTGGTGCTTCATCTACCCATTCACTCATCTCATAATTCGGATTTTAAAATACTTGTTGTGCTTCACGGGCAGTCATCAGCCTGGGCTTTCTTACAGCAATGAAAAAGGCACGCTACAAAAAAAAGTCATGCAATATTGCTGATCACTGCCTCCTTTCTCGTACAGCAGTGGCCAGCATGTCTTGTGGCAGCACCATGCACAGTTCCACTGACTGCAGAGAAGGTCAGAGCCCGCCTGAGCGCACGCGGAGACGATGAGATGAGGGCGTTCGTGGGCTGAAAATGTCACCTGTGCAGCCGGGATTTGGAAAGCACTGCTATTCCTGCTGTGCACAAAGGGATGAAGAGGCGCAGTAAGTCAACTTGGGTTCTGCGTGGCCCATCCATGGCCACAAAGGACTTGTGGCTGGGGAGGAAACAGAGCTGAATCTTCCAGGTCCCAGCAAGGACACAATTAAAAAAAACCTCACAACTCTCTGACTGAAAGCAAAGGAAGAAATTAATGTTAAGTTTTGGATGGTATAGTATTGGGGCTGAAGTCTAGTATCAGAGGAAGGTTCGTGGGAATCAGGAAACAGCAGTGTTAGTAGTCAGATAGTTAACTGGCTGCTTTGATGAACCTTTTAAAGGGTATTTGGCCAAGGTCTGCAGACTAGTTTCTCAGTTACATCTGTTTACCCATCCATCCTCTCCATCTGTCTATAGGGTTTCCAGGCTGCTCTTCACCCTCCATACCATAACATCTATGTGCGGCAACATCTATTTGCAGGAGGCAAATAAAACACCTGCAAGCACAAGTCCTTCATGGGGAGTCAAAGTGGATCCTGCTCCAATCAGCCCAGGGGTATTTTTAAAAGATAAGTCCAGAGATCAGGAGGAATAATCAGAGGAAAGGGCATTTGCTGAACACTGCCAGCGAGTCCAAGACAACGTCCTAAAAACCACCAGCCACACCAGCAGAACCCAGAGAGCTTCTAATATTGCCAAGCTACACTCTCTAGCAGTTCCTACAGAGCTTAGTTTATATGGACATCATGGAAAATCCTCCAGTAGCTCAGCAAGTCCATCCAACCATGCAGAGCAACTGCGAAGCCTTGCTCCTAGCTGGGACAGGCTGGGGCTTTGCTCAAGTCCTTCAATGGTTTCCTCAAAGTCCTGGCACTGCAGAGAAATCACTCCTGGTCCTTTGTATTGCATGTAGAGGCCTGGCCCAGAACATCTTCTGCCAGGGGTCCCAAGGGAAAAAAGTACAAGCATCAGCATCTGAATGATGTGAGTGATCCACAGCCTTCCAAGATGAAAAAAGCACTAATACAGTTTTGGGTTTCTTTAATTTAATTTAGGTGCCGACTCCTGCGATGCAAGACATCCCTGGGGTCAAATGCTGCTCTTGGTTACAGGGTGACGATGTTGAGGCAAAGCAATGTCTTGTCATCAAGGGTTGGTGCTGGCATCCAAGAGTAGGATTTCCCCTTGCCCCTGAAAAAGCCAAATACCAAATGCCAACATTCAAAACAGAATCAAACCAGAGTGGCGTGCAGAATAGCCATCTCCTCCTTGGACCAGGGCGGTAGCAACTCAAGTGCATTAGAAAATTATCCTAACACATACAACCACATTTCGGTTAGGAGGGTAAAGCCTCTGCCTCCTCCTGCACACTACGACCAGACCTTCCCCCTTGGAGAACTTACAGAGGGTGGAAGGGTTTGGGAGGGGGCACAGGTGAAGAGAAACTTTGCAGTGATTAAAAGAAGTAAAGCCATCTTCTTTTTAGGTCAAAGCGTGTATGTTGCAATAGATACAATACAGAGATAGGCAGTGGCTGAAGGAGACGTTGCCAAAACTTCACAAAACTAGACAAAATGGGTCCCTATCTCTAGTTACTAATGATGGAAACAAAAATTAGTCTCAGCTGGCCAATAAACAGATTTTCTTTTTTTTTTTTTTCCCCCCAGAAGTCCCTCTCCAGGTCAAATACATCCTACAAGCACCACATCAAACTGCCTAAATTGCCCTGAGAGCAACAATGTTCAACCTTGGCAGCCCCCAGCAAGCCCTACTCATTAAGTGAATGACAATGATGCAGCAATACGGTACAGCTCTGATGTGTTGGCTTTGTGCCTGCCTGGGACAGAGCATCCACCCAGGCAGTCCTTGGAGGGATACGGGTCCCTTGGGATATGGGTCCCTTGGGTTGGTATTTGGGAGGCTTGCACTGGCCACAGCACAAGGCTGGATCCAGGGGTGGGAGCCAGCCTTTTGGGCAACTCTTCCTGCTCCCTGGCTCTTCTCCTTACTCTTGCTGGGGGCTAACGCTTAGGGCAGGCTCCAAGGAGGAAAACCAGTACAGCTCGAAGAGCTTTAACAGAAGGAAAAAGCACATCAAGGGTTTCTCTCCCAGAATATGACTTGGAGCTTTTTAAAAAGTGCGTCAGTCTCCTAAAAAGAAGTTTGGGCCCAAATCGTTTTCTTGGTATTTATTTTAAAAGAAACCTTGAGAAACCCATTTCCAACTAAGCACAGCATATCAGATATAAGCAGTTTTCCTTCTCTTCCCATCCTACTCTTTTCCACCCCACTGAATATATTTGAGTGGAGTAAAGTAATGTGGAGGTATGGCTTCAAGGAGAGATGCATTTTAAGCTATAGTAATCTCCTTATATTTTTATAGATCCTCAGCCACTGCATATATTAGACTTTTAACAAAATTTGCTAGGACTTTGCAAAGGTGTAAGAAATAAAGCAGGTTAAAAAGCAACATTCATCTGGGCGATCTCGCGGGTCTGCTTGTGCCATGTACAACTTCTTACAAAGAGGTTTGGTTGTTCCTTTCCCCCTCCCAAGTGCTACATGGCTGCAATCAGGTCCCTGCACTTGCTCTGGACATGCTTTTGCAGCAAGTTGCTCCTCAAGGCTTGAGGAGATGGTTACCCTGCTTCAAGAAGCAAAGCATACAGCTCTTAGTGGCTGAGGTGTGGAGCGAAGGATGTAAACCCAAAGCCTGAAGTGCTTAGAAACCATCTTACATTTCATAGACTTCAGACATTCAAGACTAGAAAAAGGTTTCTGCTCTGTTTAAGTTCAGTTTCCGTAAGCACGGCTCCTCTTAATAGGTAACCAGTGCTGATCTTTGCTTTTCCATATCCCAAAGAGTTTAAGAGCAAGCTTCCTGCCTGACCAAGCAGCTCAGTCAGCTGAAAACCATCAAGAAGCTCCTGGGTTCTGCCTGGTACATGGTGATGGCAGCAAGACGTGCTGTGGCCAAGGATTTGCTGACTTGATACGCACACCTGCCCCCCATGTTTCTTTTTCATGTTTCTTGCAGAAGGGTAGAGCAAATAGAAGTCTGTCGCCCTCACCCCAATCCCACCTGCAGCCTGGAGCAGTCCTGGAGCACGTTAACTTGAAAGACAACTACTGACGCCTTCCAAACCTCCTGCCCATCCTCATGCCTCCACAACCAGCAGCAGGACAGTCTACCCAGGCATTCACAAATACTGTCATCTAAAGGTCCATCGGTGAGGTTATAATTTATACAGGAGACTAAAGCACTTGCTGCTGGTCACATTAAGTGCACAGGTAAGATAGGAATTCCTTTTCCTCTCTCACAAAGCTTCCACCAAAGCCCATGCCTTTGGTGCCATCGTCATCGGCAAGGAAGAAAGAAAAAAAAAAAAACATTAAATCTAACAGCTGGCTGAAAGAATCTCCATGTAAAAGGAGGCTGGTGTATTGAAAGACCATGATGTGTCTGTAACACAGAGTTTGTATGGGGAAATTTATACCCAAGATGTTCAGCAGCTAGAAAATGAACCTTGTTTCAAAAGGACAGACCCAATTCCATCACTCTTGTACTACTTGCGAAAGCTTTATGAAGCACTTTCGAGAGAAGGACTCTCTATCAATTAAAGTGTTTAAATAATTGAAATGTGCAGTCTCTTGACTCTCCCTAGCATGGCTACCTGCTCCAGAGCTAACATAAATTATGAAAAAAATCTTATGCAAGAGGACAGAGTTGAAGAATTTGTAACAGATCAAATGGCTCCATAGTGCTGAGAGATGCCAACAGCCCTAAGAAGGATGATGTGATGGCAGGAAGGTGGTGAAACCTCATCTCCAGGGAGGCTGGGATGCTCGGGAAGAGCTGCGTGGCCAAAGCAGCTGCCAAAATGCAGTGAGGATTTAGGACAATCAGAATCGGTTGGCAATTTCTGACCATCAATACGATAAAGATGCACATAGTGAAACATGCCAGAGCGGACCCTGTCACTGAGCTTTTATATGGAAAGCTATTGAATCTAGCTTAGCGCCCGAGTTGTCCCAATCCTGCCATACAGCAACCACTCCACTCAAACCGAGGCTAACAGGAGACCAGGGGACTGAGCAGTTTTCAGTGTTCAGAAATAGCTTCTACCTTCAGAAGATAGCTTGATACTGCAGCTTCACAAATGCTGCTTGGAAAGCTGCTCTTGCTGGAGGTGCTCACATCCAGTCCTGCACAAGTAACTCCTGGGTCTCTCCCTTGGTGGGTCCCCCCTACTCCACTGCCCCATCCACTACCTGGAAGCCAAAGGAAAATCCAGTGCAAGGAAGGAAGCATGAGGAAGTTGCGCCTTTTTTGACATATTCTAGGTATGGCACTGATAGGGAACAAAATCTTCTGACATGGACTGTCCAACCCCACTCAGAGCAAACATTAGAGGAAACCTCTTTAGTCAAGAAATTCCCTAATATTTTAGAGATTTTCAAAAGTCATGGGTGATTTTTGACAGACTTGAAAACCTTTAAAGGGATCTGATTTTCAGAAGGTCCAGTGAAAAATGGCCAACGTTAAAGGTTTGGCCACATCAGCAAAAGGTGCTATTAATGCAGTCTCACAGTGTATTCCACATACATCACACACATCAGAGCAATGAAATCAATATAATACAGAAACCTACGTCCTGACAAAGTTTCTCCATGGGATGCAGTGCAAACCTGGCCCTCATATGGTGTCAAAGCAGGAAGAAATGTCAGCACAGGTAACACTCACCTTTGAAATAATAAATAGAAAAGGTGTATTTTTTTTCCTTAAGGTTTTTTTTTTTTTTTTACTCATGACATTTGTTAAAAATATTACATCTGCTTTTGAGAAAGTAATATCCTCTCTGCAAAATATGGAAAAATAAACTCTACAGGACACGCAACAGATACTCCCAGTTGACGCAGAGCTGCTTTAAGACATTAGATCCACAGACTCATCAACAAGGAGAGCTGGTTTTGCCTTCTTTGTCCCCAGACTCTTAAAACATTTTGTTGTAGGAACGGTAAAAGACAAGAATACATAAAAACAGTAAAATGTTTATTTTCTTAGAAAAAAAGAGATTCAAAATGATTGTGATCACACTCCCATTCGTGCTCAGCAAAGCCAATACTGCAAGCTTAGTCCTTGATTAAGATACCTATTAAATGAAACTCTTTTTCCTTTTAAAATACAAATTCCTGCTCCTGCATCACTTCCAGTATTTCAGTGATAACATGCTTTTAATGGATAATAGTTTCTCAGCTTCTTCTCAGCAGAGAAACAAGGCCTGCCATGGCAAAAACATCCCATCTCCAAAGCTTGAAATCACCAGCATTAATAAGTACTCTGGCCCAAACACGGACTGACAGACAGCTTAAGGGTGTTTCTTAGATGCTTGAATGTTCATTTATGGAAGCTTTGTATAACACTACCTCATCTGATAGAAAATAGGCCAGAAGCCTCAATAAAATCAACAATGTCTTTTGGATTAACTTTAAGGATTTGCTGCATATCTGGACACAGAAAAAGTGAGAAGTTGCAACAAGTTTTAACTAGCAGCAACAAAAACAGTTCCTTATGAGTTCTTAGCAATATTCCTCATCTGTTCATTAAGAAACACTGTAACTGGATGGAGCATATAATGTGGAAATGATCTTCTTCTGTTATGTAGTGCTGTTCGCTCTAGACTTCCAAAAGGTTGCGACTGGGTTGTAATCTATTTACACAGTAGTACTCCTGGTGCGAGTGGCAAAATCGGCACTATGTGACGTCCTCCTCTTCTGAACAATAATCACGACCCTGTAAGGAGAAAAGCCAGACAGTTTGTAAATGACTACTTGAAGACAGGAATAACATAAATCAAGGGAACACTTACTAGTAATTCATATCCGTTCCCTAAACTTAGGAGACTTAAGTTAAGAGCTGGGTAGAAACCTTAAAAATAGGGAAGGGAGTTTGCACAACTCCTCCAACTGTTTCTGGAAGGTTTGCATGAAACCAGGATAGAAGACCCTTCCCTTTCTGTCACTGTTAATCTCATAAATTTCATTCCCTATATTGAATTCCAATAAACTGATTTACAAAACTATTTTATGTAAAGATAAACCTTGATGGACACAACCTTATAGATCCATTGCAAAAACATGATCTCCGAGCCAAAGCAACGAAGCACATAATCCTATGAGCAACGTAAGCGAGCTGCTGTGAACAAGAACACCTCATCTGATAACCTCAGCCAGAGTTTTATGTAAGAGCAAAAGATACTATTCGTATTGGAATTACACTTGCACAACGGGAGAAAACAGGCTAAGCTTCACAAAACACGGACCAGTCATGTTATACCTTATATCTCATCCCAAACGCAAGACTTGCAGCAGCATCTATCTAGGTATTACCCTTGGGAAGGTCTGAAGAAGACAAGTCCCATCTCTCACTAGCTGTTTCTTGCAAAGCGGCAAGAAAGGGACCCGATGGGACCCACTGTCCTTGTTTCTCTACATGGAAACAGCTGGAGCTGAGCTTTTCAACACACAAGCCGCCCAAGATATCTCACATAAAACAAGTGTCTTGAATGTAGTGTCGAAAATCTCAACCTCTGGGCTATTTCCCATGTGCCGGGTGTATCACCCGAGTGCTTGCATGGAAAATCCCAGCAGCCAAGCAAAAGGTTAGCAACAATGAAGAAAAGGAGAAACACAAGAGTCTCAGACCTGCAATAAATTGTAAAAGCTTGATAACACCCTGCAAGCAGAAGAGACCAACTCAGCAGTGGTGAAACCCTACTAACCCAAGGGGTACCCAGTTGCCCCACAAATCAAAACCAGTCAATGCCCCTTCTGGAAAGAGGTGGGGGGAAGAAAGAAGTAAAAAAAGAAAAGGAAGAGATGTTTCTTGAGGCAGTGATCAGCTTATTTGGGATGCACAGCTGGGGTACATGTTGAGAACAAAGGCTCTGAAATGTCTGCAATTAAAATCCTACTGATAATGCTGGGACTGCGGAGCTCACTTGGAGGATCCACACCCAGGAAGGTGCAGTTTTCTCCATGCTGGGTTTTCTCCATCAGTCTTATCCATGCTGGGGACCATGATGCATTTGGACAAAACCACAAGACTAAGCTGGTGGCGAGGAAGGCTTTGTCCACCACGCTTCAGAGCTGTGAAAGCCATCAGCACGCTCAGGGCATTTCCAGGAGATTAATTTAGCTGGTCACCTGGCCTCCTTCTCAAGAGGAAGCCCCGTGGCCCATCATTCCCCACTCTGCTCTACACCGGGTGCCATCAGTGCTATTAAAGGCTCAAATGGACCCAAAACACTGAAAGCCATGTTGCATTTTTTTTTCCTTCCCATTCCTCCTGCGTTCTTCTGCTTCTGGGTTTGCTCTATGGCAGCCAAGTGCATCAGTCCTCAAAAGGATGCCAAGAAACTGCTTAAAAAGCAACATGCTGAAGAAGTCCTTGGCAGGGAAGTACCACCTCTCGCTCACTGCCTGAAGGCCGCTGAGAGCCAGACTGCTGCTGCCAGACACTTTACTTACATCTTCATGCCAGTGGGAATGGAGACACATCAGTGTCTCAGAGGTGGCCTTCGAGGCTGCGGCCCTTGGTTGCTCGCAGGCAGGGAGCTGCTGCCATCCCAAACTTCCCGTCAGCCTGCTCCTTCCTGTGAGTGTGTGGGCAGTGGTGGAGCAGCTGAAAGCAGGAGGAGGGTGAGAACTGCCTGAAATGCCAGAAACATCTCCCACGCTGTCCTGCAGCATGACATGCAGCTCTTCCACTCACTGTGCCCGGCATGGATCCGCAACCCCAACCTGACCAGCTGATTTGATGCCCAAACTGCAGTAATGCCCGACAGCAAGATGAGGAGCCCTGCTGCAGCCTGAGGCTGCTGTATTTTTTTGCAGGGCAACACTCCAGATCTGGGTTCATCCCTGGTGCTCACTTCAGCAGGGGTGGCCCCCTCTGACGCACCCTCCTGGGAAGGAGAAGGACGCGGTAAGGCAGTGGGGTGACCCAAAAAGGCTCCCACAGCCACTTGGCGGCTGGCTGAAGTCTTCACATCCACTGCCCCTCTCCGCTGAAGAGCCGTGTGCAGGAGCATGCTGTGATGCAGGGGAAGGGATGCATTTGTTACACACCAAGAATAACATCAGAGCAAAGGCGTATCAGGCTGGCAGCTTGCATGCAAAATTAGGGGTTTTGCTTTCACTTGGGGTTTATGGCGAGTTAAGAGGATGTTGCTTTTCTTTCCCTGGGATAAAGAAGGGCCATGTCCATGCTCTTAGTGGTGGAATGCAATACAACCTGTGGGACCACCCTACTCTGGCAGGTTTAGCTTATTTTGTCAGGAGTGGGAATTGGCTGTGACAGCAAGTACCCTGTTTTGCACATACTCCTGCATCCATCCCAGCTGTCCTACACCCACTGCCCCGGCTACACTGCAAAGACCCACACCAACACACACCCAGCATTTAATTCCACCACAAAAATGAAGCATGTGGGGCTTAGCCCAGCAACGTTTGAAGTATCCTGGCCCAGTTCAGCAGGGTTAAGCACATACTAGTCTTTAAGCACAAGGGAAACAGCATTTAAGCCCTGGAGCAGCTCATGACCAGAAAATTAAGCAGGTGCTTAAGCATCTTCTTGAAGCTCATGGTAAGCTATGTCTCCTTGAGCAAATACATAGCAATGGTTATTTGCTCCTAAAAAGAGCAGAAGGGGGAGAAACCATGCTACAAGGAACCAAAAAAAGTTACAGTTCTTATTTTTTTTTAAAGACAAAAGCTTTTATCTAAAGCTTATTCCCTAACTGAACTTTTATCAGTAATAACAAGGTCAGTGTTCCTCAGGAAGATCAGAGGAAGCATAAAGCTGCCTTCCCTGCTGCATTATAAATCCAACACACATGGGTTTCTCCTTGGTGCTCCTCAGGCACAAAGGCAGGAGAGGTCTCCATCTCCCCACGAGCAGAGAATGAAGGCTGCTTTGGTCCTGCTAAGCACTGCAGCCCCAATCCAGTAAAATACTTAAAAACATCAATTTTTGATGACTTGCCTGTTTCAGAAGATGTTTGATAGATGCTGGAGAAGATGATACCTTGAGTGGCTGCACCTGTGATCAGTGAGAGGCCTGCTGTGCTTGAGATGGGGAATTATCCTGGTGGAGCTGGGCAAAACCTCACTCAAAACTGTGAACTAATGGCTTGAAAAGCTGGTAAGGTCTTCCGAAGAAATCACACTGAAATTCTGACCATGTGAAGCAGCAGTCAGAAGATGAGCTCCATGACATGAGCAGAGGAGCTCCAGTAGTATCTGAGTGCAGACTGAAGTGATGGTGGGGGTTTTTTTTGGAAGCAGATGTGTGTCAGGAAGGAAAAGAATTAAGCAGAGAAGGTGATAACCCCCCCCAGATAGAGCAGCATTGTGGCTGGGAAATAAGGGTACAAGATTGCTGGCCAAACCCTTGCCTCTGCTGCCAAGGTCCAGAGATCCCACAGGCACAGAGCATGCAGCTAATAACAGGAATGTATGGGCCATTTAACAGCCCTCAATAGTACAGGCTATTAAATAAGTTTTAATGTTTGAGAGTGTAAATGAACTACACCGAGGAAGATGAGAATGGGAACACGCGCATCCAAGTCCAGGTAATTCGTGAGAAATCCCATCTTCCTCCCTGCAGTTTCAAAATCCAACTTTCAGCTTTTGTAGATGTCCACAGAAATGCCTTAACACAAATGTGTGCATTTAAGGAAATTAAAAAAAAAAAAAAAAAAAAAAAAAAAGCCTCACGCTTCTTTCCTACTGCTTGTACCCAAATCAGAAGTGCTCATTCCTCTGCTCTCTCTCCCCTCACTGCATCTAGAAAGCTCTACCATCCTGATGTCCCTACCAGGGCATACATCACAGCTGATGATATTCTTTTAGAGGAAAAAGAAAAGAAATATCACAGGAAAAGCCCTTTTCCCAATTGTTGTGGATGACACGCCAATAAACAAAACCCCACGCCACCCGAATGCAGAAGCCTTCCTGGTTCAATAGCCTTTTGTGTGGCTGGCGGACTTGCCGAGGGAAAGACGGCAGCTAAGGAGATGCTTCTTCCGCCCCAGCTCTGCAGCTTGGCACCAGCATCCTCACGCTGCGGCCCTGGCGAGGAGAGGAGGAAGAGGAGGTCGGCTGGCCCGGGAGAGGGAAATGAGCTGCACCAAGCAGCCCTTTCTTCTGTGATGGCTGAAAGAGCTTGCAGGACACAGTAGCCCCTTTCAGAGGAGATGGCTGGTGCTGGGAAACGTTAGCCTGGCTCTGCAGTGGGAACCCTTTTCATCAATCTGGTTTTGTTTACAGCGCTCACAGAAAGGATGGGAAGAAAATGCTGGGAGGCGGCACTAAGTAATTGTATACTTTGCTAATTTTTGTCTGTTTCTTATTTTGTTAAGAGAAAAATCAACAGAGTCATTAAGAGCAATCCACTTTGCTAATGAGTCTTAGCCTAATAATTTTGCCCTTGCATACATTTCAGTTAGCAACCCCCCCAATTTCTAACAGCACTCTTTAAATACGATACAAGGAGCTGCATTGTGTCTTCCCCCCCGAATTTCATGCCCAGTTTTACTAATGAGGAGATGGAGTGAGTTGCCGCCGGGCATCTCTCTCATGGCCTCCCACAACAAACTGGTAGTCTCTGACCTGGCTCCTGGCAGCCAGGTGTGCGGATCGGTGGGGAAATCCCTGCAAACCGACCCGACACCAGTGCCAGTGTTCAAGACCGAGTTACCTCTTGACCCAAAGTGATGTGCCCTGCGGCAGCGGAAACATGATGGCCTGCATGAGAGTTTGTAGCAAGACATCTTCAGGTGTTACGACTTTTTTTTTCTATGAGCATGTTTGCATTGTGATTGTTTTTTATAAACTACCGTAGCTATGTAGAAAACAGCTTATGACGATGGGACCAGTGATAATTTCCTCTGGTACAGCTTACCTGGATTGGTTTTTGGATTTTTTTTTTTTTTTTCTCCTGCTTTNTTTTTTTTTTTTTTTGTAAACCACAAGGCCAGAGATGCTTCTCTTCTGGGGGTATAATCCCCAGATACAATCCTAGAAATTCCTTGTCAACTGTTCAATTGTACCTTGGTAATTTTTTCTACAGTGAGACAGCTGCCTACAGACTGTGCCACAGCCTACAGTAATAATATATAAAAGGACATAATTTCTAATGATGATTTTACTGCTCCATACGTAGGATTCAGAGCAAGCAGTCATTTTTCAGACCATTTTCCGTGACAGCCATCATCAAGATGTTTTTGCAAACAAGCGCTAAATGGGGTAAATTTTCCATATTCAACATTTCATAAGTCACAGCTTTTAATTTTGCTTTTATTTCATATTTTCACGGAAGCCTTGGTGGGACAAGGCCTCCTCAAGTCTGTGGACTTGAGGCTGCAAAGACTATGCCCAGGATCAATTCTCTGCACTGATCCATCCTGTTGAATTAATGGCATTTATTCTTAGAGGTGGAGTTTGCAGGTGGCCCTGCACAATCTGGGTCCAAATGAAGTTGAGATGGGGGGGGGGGGGGGGATT